>JAPVEC010000045.1:0-120092 GCA_028984105.1 Lavandula angustifolia | reverse complement strand
CGTATGTTGTCGTAGCTCGATTGTTGCTCCCGTGTCGGATCTTCCGATCTCGTGTCCCGACCTTTTTCTTCCTCCGGGTGGTCGAGATCCGAAGAAAATAAATTTAAAATCTCTCTCTGTAACTCACGCCACTCTCGAAATTTTATGAATCAATTGTGTGAGTTTCTGAATAGAATACTAATATACATAGGCTTCAAAAACCTATATAATATTAATATATTTGTAGCCCATTAATTTAATTATATTCCAATAGGCTTCTACATAATCAGCCCATAATATAATTAATTAATTTACTGGGCTACTAATATTTATCAATTAATTGGCCCAGCCAATTAATTCCAGATAAATAACATTATTAAATAATGTAAAAATACATTAATCCATTAATAATGAATTCTGAGAGACAATAAATTACTAGGCAACTAATTAGGCCAGATCAGGGATCCAATACAAGAAATAAAGCTGGGCCTCCAATTAATTAATTATTCATGCTCAGCCCAGAGCAAAATTAATTAATTAACACGGACTCATTCCACTAGAGAATCCGTGCTGACTTACCCCTTTATCCCAATTTGAGCAAGGGCTTGTATTTTAGACTTAATCAATCTCCGTATTTAAGATAGAAATATCCGTTAATTAATTAAGCTCATCGTGACCTTAAATTAATTAACATCTTATATTCCTGAGTAGTACCACTCGACCTTATTAACACACCTGAACTTAATCAACCGGCCGGGTTTAGTGTGCTAATCCTTTCGAGTTCCTCAGGGGATATTATCAACCCATTTTACTAGGATACGGATGCAAGATACGGACAACCCGGCTCGAGCCACAAATAACTACTAACAACCAAGATACGTAGATCCCGCCGCTCGTTTGACGTTCACCATAGTAGGTCAAAGTGATAGATAGCCAAATGCACTCAGTGAAGTCTTACCAAGCTTAAGATCGGCTAAGTCACCGAGATCTTGGTTCTCCACTAAGGTCGGTTAGGAGAACACATCTCACTGTGATCCTTCAATACACCACCTTAAGTGTACCGTAAAGACAAGCGGCTAAGACAAGCCACTTCTTATCTAAATCTGCGCTTAAACCGACAACTTCATCCTTAAGTTGTCTCACTGTATGTTAACTATTTATATCTTGTCGGTTCAACCAATTTGTGTTGTCTTATCGTGATACCCGACACACCACACAAATCTAACTTTTATACAAGATAAAGGATAACATGTGCAAATATACATATTTATCGAGATAGGAGAATAAAACAATGGTAAGGACAAAAACACATTGTATACAAGCATAAAAGTGCTTCCAAGTATACAAAATCCCAACAATTCTCCCACTTATACTAAAGTAAACTTTTAGTATACAATGTGTCTATATCTCAGCTATCTAGGTACAAACTAGTACCCGACTATATCTTAGCTATCTATCCTATCTATCACGACATCTTCTCCCACTTATACAAAAGTTTACGTAGTCCTAAGTGGGGCATCTCTACCATCCCAAAGCCACGAACATGCTTCTCGTAGCCGGGAGTGGTAAGCTCTTCGTGAAAGGATTAGCTAGGTTGACTTCAGTTCCAATTTTGTCATTCACCAGGTCACCTCGATTTACGAATACTCGTATAATATGGTACTTCTTGTCTATGTGTTTAGACGCCTTGTGAGATCTAGGTTCCTTAGAATTTGTCACTGCACCCGCATTATCACAATAAATTGTGATCGCCTTAGGCAAATTCCTGAACAATATAAAGATCTTGGAGGAAATTCTTGAACCAAACTCCTTCTTTTGAAGCTTCAGGCGACCCATACTACGCTTCCCATGGTTGAGTCCGCAATGCATTTACGCTTTGCACTCCTCCATGAAACGGCTCCACCTCCCAAGGTAAACACATAACCCGAGGTAGACTTCTTCTCGTCGGCCGATCGTTCACGGAAATCCGATTACGTATAACCCAAAGACACTAGACCGCTGACGGTAAACAAGCTTTATAATCTCTAGTCCGTTTAAGGTACTTGAGAATATACTTGACCTGAGTCCAAGATATTCCTTTCCGGGGTTAGACGATATCTTGAGACCATGCCTACGGCATATGAGATATCTGCTCTTGTACAAAGCATCGCATACATGAGGCTACAGCCAGTGAAGCATATGGTACTTGCCTCATATTTTCTATCTCTTCGGGCGTTTTCGAGGTACCGATTCTTGGATAGAAAAATTCCATGTGCGAAAGGTACTCGAACCTCTCTTGGCTTTTTGCATGCTAAAACGAGCAATAACGGTGTCAATGTAGGACACTTGTGACAAGCTTAACATCCTTTTCTGGCGATCTCGAATAACCTTGATCCCCGAGGATGTAAGCGGCTTCACCTAAGTCCTTCATTTGAAACTGCTCGGATAACCACATCTTTACGTCTGACAACACTTCAACATTATTGCTAATGCGAAGGATGTCATCTACGTAAAATGCAAGAAACACCACTGATCCGTTAACACAAATACGTTACACACACCTCGTTAGGACGGGATACAAATCCATAGGATTTGACTACTTACGATCAGCAGTGGTGCCATAACCGGAAATCTTGCTTAAGTCCACGAATAGACTTCTTAAGCTTCCAAATTAGATGCTCTTCGCCCTCCTTCACATAACCATCTGGTCGTTTCATGTAGATGTCCCTACCTTTTTCAAGGTGACCGTTTAGGAAAGCGGTTTTGACATACATTTGCCGGATATCTAGGTTCATGTGAGTGATATGGCAAGGAGAATCGGGAATGGACTTGATCATTGCTACGAGGCGAGAAGGTGTCTTCATAATCGATACCTTCTTTCCGGGTAAAACCCTTCGCCACTAGCCCGGCCTTAAACGCCATGATCTCTTCATTCGGTGCTCTCTCTTTCTCTTGTATACTCACTTACTACCAATAGCATTGCAGCCCTCATGTAGTTCGGTGATCTCGTATACATCCATATCGATTATGGACTCAAATTTCGAGTCCATGGTGCATCTACATCTCCCATCGCTCGTTGTAAGTCCAGGGATCCACGGTATCTTGTTCATCTGCAGGGAGATAATCAAACGTCTCCCCGGTGAACATACCGATCAGGTGTAAATATCACCCTCCCACTACGTCGAACAAGTGTTAGGAGCCGTGTGTTAACGGTTGTGCGATTACTCGTGGAGTACTATCTTGCACTACCTGGTTGTTCAAGTGGAACTCGACCACCTTGTAATTCTTCAAGGATGATGTCGACTCGAGATTTATGGTTACTAGTGTAATCCTCTTCTAAGAACCGAGCGTTAGGGCTAACAACGATCTTCTATTCTTTAGTATCATAAAAGTATCCACTCTTCATTTTCTTCGGATGCCCTATGAACAACATCACTTCTGAACGTGATTCCAATTTGTCGGCCGCCTATTCACACATAAGCGAGGATAACCCCAAATCCTTAAGTGGTGCATACTGGGTTTGTGCCCGCTCCACAACTCGAAAGGGATCTTTTGTACCGACTTGGAAGACACACGATTCAGCAAGTGTGTTGCAATCTCTAGGGCATATCCCCAAAAGAAAACTAGCAAAGTTGCATAACTCATCATCGACCGAACCATCTCTAAGAAACTTCGGTTCCTTCTCTCTCGACACACCATTCTGCCGAAGCGTGCGGTCTTTGTCGGTGGCCGATGTAATCCCACATTCCGTCAAGTAGTCCTTGAACTCGTTGGATAGGTATTTCCCACCACGATTAGATCGCAGTGTTTTGATTTCTTTACCTAACTTCCTCTCCACTTCGCCTTGAATTCCTTAAAGGTTTCAAAGCAATCCGACTTGTGGTGAAGAAGGTAAACATATCCATACCTCGAGTAATCGTCGGTAAATGTGACGAAGTACTCATACCCTCCACGAGCTTGTGTAGACATAGACCCACACAAGTCGAATGTATCAAACTTAATACTTCGTGGCTCTATAACCCTTTGCCTTGAAAGGCCTAGTCATCATCTTTCCTTCCAAACGAGGTTTCGCAAGTTGGAAATGGTTCAATCTTGGAGAGACTCCACGATCCATATTCCACCAACCTCCGAGTCTTGTTAAGATTGATGTGACCTAGTATTAAGTGCCACGATAAGTTTGGTTTACCTTAGAAGACTCTTTCCTCTTCTTAGGATTTGATGATGAGGAAGCAATATTAACGAATTACGCGGTTTACAAGTAATAGTATATAAAGATCCGTTTAATGGTCTACCCAGCGATAAAATCATCGTCTTTCATGATAGAAACTTCACTATGAAAACTTGATTTATAACCATCCATGGTGCGAGAGTTTTGAAACATAAATAATGTTTCGCCTAAACTCATGCACATATTAAACATCTTTAAGTACTAAAAACGGAACTATCAAAAGATAGATGTAAATCTCCAATGACAATTGCGGGAACTTTCGATCCATTGCCCATTGAGACTACCACCTCGCCATTGCTTCAATCGCTTTTTACTGCAAGAAACCTTGCAAGGTGTAACAAACATGACCGGTTGCCCGAATCCACTACCCATTCGTGGGTAGAAGAGGAAACCAGAACAGTTTCAGTTACAAGAGCGACTCGCCTCTCTTTCTGTTTTTGCCTTGACATCTGGATAATAACTCTTCCAGTGTCCTTTCTTACCATAATTGAAGAACCTTCCTTTCTTCTTTGGCATTCGCATGCCGCCGATAAGGACCGTCTTCTTACTCCCACTGCTCTTCTTGAATTGTCCACCCTTTCTGCTCTTTTTCTGGTTTCCGCCTTTCGGAGGATTCCTTGAACTACTAGGGATATTCAAGACTTGAGCACACTTGCCCTTTCCTATAACTTCTTTGACCACTACCAAAGATTTGAGTGACATACTCATAGTAAACTCGTTCTTAGACATAGCGGTCCTTAAACAGAAGTTCTTATAGGACCTTTGCAGAGTTTTTATTGGGAGCGGTAAGATATCTCTTCCACTTTGTAAAATTATTTAAAATTGTAAACCCGTTAGGGTTTGGTTGGTGAGACTGTTAAGGAACTCGAAAAATAAAATATTCGAACAGACATATCTGAAAAATATAATTTAAAAGCATGTAAGGAAAAATTATTTGCACATAATTCGTAATTAACGATCATTGTAACCTTTTGAAAAACAATGGCGTTAAAAACCTCGAACCGCTCTAGAAATTCCACTGGCAAGCCACGCAGGTGGACGTTTACTAGCGTAACCCTAAACCAAGCTATTTACCTAGCTCTTTAATTCCAATCCACGTCTAGGTTCTTAAGACAAATGGAATTAATAGTTCGATATACTGGACCATGTCACTATTAAAACGCGGGAAGGGACTTCGAGGGAAGTGAATTGTACCTGTGGTGACATCTAAGCATTGACCATTAATTTGCCCAAATAGAATCAAATTCTTGAAATTGACATACTTACTCGAACCATGCCGCATTCAATTTGATCTAATTAGCCATCCTATTTAATTATTATCTTCTAGAGTACTCGTGTTTACTAGGCACGCAAGCCACGCAGGTGGACGTTTACGGCTTCGCTCCCACTACTCAATAATAATCAAATATTGTTTTGGAAAACTCATCTCACAAAACTGGTAGCTCAAAAATGCAAGCAAGCCACGCAGGTGGACGTTTAATTACATAATCTTACTACTTTCGTGTAGAGTCCAATTAATGGAGGTCCGATTAAGTGTTTAAAATCCAAATTAATGGAATCTAATTAAACATTTAATTTTAAAGTTGCTTAGTCTTTTTGTTCAAAAGGTTTGTAACGAATCATGCAATCACACATAATTCCTAAAGCATGCAATTTCTAAACGCACATAATAAAACGTGCTCGCGAAAAATAAAACATGCTTTAATAAAGACATAAATCCTATTTACATGCTTTTCTAAGCACAATTAATCATACAATTGCATGCTAAAGCATAATTAAAAATAAATACGCAAATAGGAAATATAAAATCGTTATCAGGCTTTAAAAACACGTAATTCCTAACTATTACATATCCCGATCATGATACAGATCTTCGAATCTGAAAACTGCTTGGAAAAGCCGTCGCCACGTCATCGGGTGCGTCACGTGGCGGCCCACGTGGCGCACACGCGGATGCCGACTCATTAGGGGCCGACGTGGCTCGCCACGTCAGCGTCTTCCTCACGCAAACTGCCGTCGCCGCCGTCTTCATCCCGGCAGGTCCCCGGCCGGCCTCCTACACCAGGAGGGTCGCCGCACCATGGAGATGCTGGAACCGGCCTCCCCACGCCGAGATGCCGCCGGAAACCGGCGCGATCGGCCCGCGGCGCGCGGCGCCGGCGCAGCGCGCGCGCCCCCCCGCGCTTTCCCGAGCGTCTCCGGCCCTCCCCGCACCGTCTCCAGCCCCGCCCCGACGTCCCCGTGGACGTCGGATGCAAGAACGGGCGCTGGAGCCGCCGCGCGCGTCGCGTGCAGCGCGATAAATCGCGCCTCTCGCCGCGCCGCGTTCGCCGCCCAAATTCGACCTTTCCGAGCCGCGATTCGATCAATTGAAAGAGGGGAAATGATGTTGGAACACTCACGACCACCGGGTAACGGATTCCGGTCGAGATTAGTTCCTCAATTTCCCGAATTTCAAACGATTCGCCGGAACGAATTCATAACGAGTAGCCTACTTCAGACGTCAATTCTGGTCGCATCCGGGATTGGATGATCCTTTACGACCTATCGACGCGAAGCTCGTAAGACGAGGATTTTATCGATTTAAGCCGATCGTCGATCCGACGTCGGATGCGCCGGGAATATCCGCCGCAAGATGCGGCGAAACCCTAGCCAAACTAGGGTTTTCGCTCGAATTGGGGCTTTTCTGGACAGCACGACCACTTCTCCTTCCCGACGCAATTCCGGACACACCGGAAATCGTAATGGGTCGTGCGACCTATCCAGACGAAGCTAACGAGAAGGCGAACAAATCTGTCTCAACGGATCGGAAACATGATACTGCAAGCGCCCGTACGCGCCTCTGCAATCAGGCGCTCGTGTTCTGCCAGAAAACTAGGGTTCCGCCTTTTTTCCGTCTTTCTGCGCGTCGTGCCTCGATTTTCGTGCAACTCGGACCAAAATACAGTACAAAAACAGTAACACATTGGTCCTATCAACTACTCGTGGATTTTCTCACGAGAAAAACATTATAACGGGGTCAAACAGGTGGCTCGCGACCGCCCCAAACACGAAAAATAGCCCGATAACGACGGAATTGAAACCTAATCATGCATCTAACAGCAACAATCAGAGCCTAAACCAGGCTCTGATACCAATTGAAGGAATGTGAAAGGAAGAAATCGATACCTCCTCCTTCGTATGTTGTCGTAGCTCTGATTGTTGCTCCCGTGTCAGATCTTCTGATCTGTGTCCCGGCCTTTTTCTTCCTCTGGGTGGTCAGAGATCTGAAGAAAATAAATTTAAAATCTCTCTCTCTAACTCACGCCACTCTCGAAATTTTATGAATCAATTGTGTGAGTTTCTGAACAGAATACTAATATACATAGGCTTCAAAAACCTATATAATATTAATATATTTGTAGCCCATTAATTTAATTATATTCCAATGGGCTTCTACATAATCAGCTCATAATATAATTAATTAATTTACTGGGCTACTAATATTTATCAATTAATTGGCCCAGCCAATTAATTCCAGATAAATAACATTATTAAATAATGTAAAAATAAATTAATCTATTAATAATGAATTCTGAGAGACAATAAATTACTAGGCAACTAATTGGACCAGATCAGGGATCCATTACAAGAAATAAAGCTGGGCCTCCAATTAATTAATTTTTCATGCTCAGCCCAGAGCAAAATTAATTAATTAACACAGACTCATTCCACTAGAGAATCCGTGCTGACTTACCCCTTTATCCCAATTTGAGCAAGGGCTTGTATTTTAGACTTAATCAATCTCCGTATTTAAGATAGAAATATCCGTTAATTAGTTAAGCTCACTGACAGCTTAAATTAATTAACATCTTATATTCCTGAGTAGTACCACTCGACCTTATTAACACACCTGAACTTAATCAACCGGCCGGGTTTAGTGTGCTAATCCTTTCGAGTTCCTCAGGGGATATTATCAACCCATTTTAGTAGGATACGGATGCAAGATACAGACAACCATTCTGAGCCACAAATAACTACTAACACCCAAGATACGTAGATCCCGCCGCTCATTTGACGTTCACCATAGTAGGTCAAAGTGATAGATAGCCAAATGCACTCGGTTGAAGTCTTACCAAGCTTAAGATCGGCTAAGTCACCGAGATCTTGGGTTCTCCACTAAGGTCGATTAGGAGAACACATCTCACCGTGATCCTTCAATACACCACCTTAAGTGTACCAAGAAGACAAGCGGCTAAGACAAGCCACTTCTT
This sequence comes from Lavandula angustifolia, assembly GCA_028984105.1. Lineage (NCBI taxonomy): Eukaryota > Viridiplantae > Streptophyta > Magnoliopsida > Lamiales > Lamiaceae > Lavandula > Lavandula angustifolia. Next base: position 111,653 of record JAPVEC010000045.1, on the reverse strand, counting down.
ATCTAAACTGCGGCTTAAACCGACAACTTCATCCTTAAGTTGTCTCAATGTGTTAACTATTTATATCTTGTCGGTTCAACCAATTTGTGTTGTCTTCTGTGATACCCGACACACCACACAAATCTAACTTTTATACAAGATAAAGGATAACATGTGCAAATATACATATTTATCAGATAGGAGAATAAACAGTGGTAAGGACCAAAACACATTGTATACAAGCATAAAAGTGCTTCCAGTATACAAAATCCCAACAATGATTACATGGTTCCTATCTCTATACAGGGGATGAGAAGACTATTGCTAACGTCTGAATTTTTGGGTCTTCTTCTTGAAGTCTTCAGACCTGTCAGCAGGAGGATCCAGGCCATAATATTTGTAAATCCTTGCACGCAACGTCTGGATTTCCTCGAGATCAGCAGGAATATCAGAACTTAGATCATGATGGTAAGCTGCTGCTTCGATCTCATCTTCTATCACCTTCGTGCATAGCACGCCGCGAGTAGTTCTGGGAGGAGGGATGCGTCTAAAGGCTAGAGCTTTGAAGGGTATATTTTCTCTTTCCATAATCTGATGAAGCTGATGTTTGAGTTGTGCATTGTATTGATGAATAAATTCATCAAAGAGTTGATCAGCCGGTATCTCAGATGGATAGAAACCCCACACATAATATCCCTTGATAAATTATTCTTTGAGTTCCTCCCACTGCTCGTTCAGTTCGGCTGGCACCCATTTGTCTACATGAGGAATAGGAGCCTTCTTGATATAAGGCGCTCTGGGCGCTCCTTTCCTGTAGGACCTTGGGATTTGCCTCTTCCAGTCTACTACTGGTTCACTGGCTATCTTGTCTGTCAGTCGAATGATCTTAGCCAGGTCAGCCAGTCTTTTCTTCTCTCTGAGAGCCGCTGATCTAGTATCTCCTCTTCGGAGATTTAGTCCCTTCAGCGTGGCTTCCCAGGTGACTTTTGTTGGGATTTTGTATACTAGATGCACTTTTTATGCTTGTATACAATGTGTTTTTGTCCTTACCACTGTTTTATTCTCCTATCTGATAAATATGTATATTTGCACGTGTTATCCTTTATCTTGTATAAAAGTTAGATTTGTGTGGTGTGTCGGGTATCACAGAAGACAACACAAATTGGTTGAACTGACAAGATATAAACAGTTAACACAGCTGAGACAACTTAAGGATGAAGTTGTCGGTTTAAGCTGCAGTTTAGATAAGAAGTGGCTTGTCTTAGCTGCTTGTCTTCAGCTGAGTGCTTTTGGCTATCTATCACTTTGACCTACTATGGTGAACGTCATCGCGACTGGATCTACGTATCTTGGGTGTTAGTAGTTATTTGTGACTCAGGCTGATTGTCTGTATCTTGCATCCGTATCCTTGTAAAATGGGTTGATAATATCCCCTGAGGAACTCGAAAGGATTAGCACACTAAACCCGGCCGGTTGATTAAGTTCAGGTGTGTTAATAAGGTCGAGTGGTACTGCTCAGGAATATAAGATGTTAATTAATTTAAGCTGTCAGTGAACTTCATTAATTAACGGATATTTCTATCTTAAATACGGAGATTGATTAAGTCTTAAATACAAGCCCTTGCTCAATTTGGGATAAAGGGGTAAGTCAGCATGGATTCTCTAGTGGAATGAATGTGTTAATTAATTAATTTTGCTCACGCGAGCATGGATAATTAATTAATTGGAGGCCTGCTTTATTTCTTGTATTGGATCCCGATGCGGCCCAATTAGTTGCCTAGTAATTTATTGTCTCTCGAAATTCATTATTAATGGATTAATGTATTTTTACACTATTTAATAATGTTATTTATCTGGAATTAATTGGCTGGCCAAATAATTGATAAATATTAAGTACCCCAGTGGATTAATTAATTATATTATGGGCTAATTATGTGGAAGCCCATTGGAATATAATTAAATTAATGGGCTACAAATATATTAATATTATATTGGCTTTTGAAGCCTATATATATCAGTATTCTGTTCAGAAACAGATTACCCACTCCACATAATTACACACGCCGATCGTGAGTAAGAGAGAGACGATATTTCATTTTTTTCAGTTCTCTGACCACCCAGAGGAAGAAAAAGGCCGGGACACAGATCAGAAGATCTGACACAGGAGCAACAATCAAAGCCGCGACAATATACGAAGGAGGAGGCTGTGATTGTACTGTTTGTTGTACTGTAATTGGTCCGGAAGGCACGAAAAATGAGACGACGAAAATTAGATTTTCGCAGCGAAAACCCTAGTTTTACTAGGGTTCCGCCGCATCTTGCGACGGAGATTCTCGGAGCGTCCGACGTCGGATCGACGATTGGCTTGAACCTATGGAATCCTCGTCTTACGAGCTTCGCGTCGATAGGTTGTAAGGGATCATCCGATCCTAGATGCCACCGGAATCGACGTTTGAATTTCGCTGCTCACATTGAATTCGTTCCGGCGAATCGTTTGAAATTCGGGAAATTGAGGAACTAATCTCGGTCGGAATCCGTTACCCGGTGGTCGTGAGTGTTCCAATATCGTTTCCCCTCTTTCAATTGATCGAATCGCGGCTCGAAAAGGGAGAATTCGGGCGAGGCGGCGACGGAGGCGCGATTTTTCGCGCTGTAATTCTCACGGCCGCGCCTCCAGGCGGCATTTATACACGAATTCGACGTCTTGGTGACGTCGGGGAGGGTGTAGAGGGCGGAGGAGGCCCAGAATCGGCCGAGGAAGGCGCGGCGGCGCGCGCCTGCGGCGGCAGTCACGCTGCACGCAAGCGCGAGGTTTTGCGCCTGCGCTGACGGCGCGCGAACACGGGCGACGGTTCTCGGTTCGCCGTCGTCCGGCGCACCCACTGGGTACCGGCGAAGCACGCAAACCGTCTCGCGGCCGGTGGCGGCGGCGGCGATTCCGTGAAGAAGACGCCGACGTGGCGCGCACGTCGGCCACTGGCTGATTTGGCACACACGCGTCGCGCCACGTGTGTGCCACGTGGCGAACCCCCCTTGATGACGTGGAAGAACAGTTTTCAGAGCGGGTTTTAACGCGCTTGATTTCGGTCGAAGATTTTTTAAGATTTCGAAGATCTGTATCATGATCGGGCAATATAATAGTTAGGGATTACGTGTTTTTAAGCCCGATAACGATTTTAAATTTCCTATTTGTGTAATTATTTTTACTTATGATTTAGCATGCGATTATGTGATTAATTGCGCTTAGAAAAGCATGTAAATAAGATTTATATCGTTTTTAAAAGCATGTTTTTATTTTTCGCGAGCACGTTTTATTATGTGCGCTTAGAAATTGCATGCTTTAGGAATTATGTGGATATGCATGATTCAAAACAAACCTTTTGAATAAAAAGACTAAGCAACTTTAAATTAAATGTTTAATTAGATTCCATTAATTTGGATATTAAACACTTAATCGGACCTCCATTAATTGGACTCTACACGAAAGTAGTAAGATTGTGTGTGTAAACGTCCACCTGCGTGGCTTGCTTGCATTTTTGAGCTACCAGTTTTGTGAGATGAGTTTTCCAAAACAATATTTGATTATTATTGAGTAGTGGGAGCGAAGCCGTAAACGTCCACCTGCGTGGCTTGCGTGCCTAGTAAACACAAGTACTCTAAAAGATAATAATTAAATAGGATGGCTAATTAGATCAAATTGAATGCGGCATGGTTCGAGTAAGTATGTCAATTTCGAGAATTTGATTCTATTTTGGTCAAATTAATGGTCAATGCTTAGATGTCACCGCAGGTACAATTCACTTCCCTCGAAGTCCCTTCTCGCGTTTCAATAGTGACATGATCCAGTATATCGAACTATTAATTCCATTCGTCTTAAGAACCTAGACGTGGATTGGAATTAAAGAGCTAGGTAAATAGCTTGGTTTAGGGTTACGCTAGTAAACGTCCACCGCGCGTGGCTTGCTAGTGGAATTCCTAGAGCGGTTCGAGGTTTTTAATATCATTGTTTTTACAAAAGGTTACAATGATTATTAATTACGAATTATGTGCAAATATTAACTTTATACATGCTCTTTTAAATTATATTTTTCAGATATGTCGGTTCGAATATTTTATTTTTCAAGTTCCTAAACAGTCTCACCAACCAAACCCTAACGGGTTTAACAATTTAAAATAATTTTATAGAGTGGAAGAGATATCTTACCTCTTCCAATAAAAGCTCACGCAAAGTTACTATAAGAACTTCTTTTTAGGACCGCTATGTCTAAGAACGAGTTTACTATGAGTATGTTACTCAAATCTTCGGTAGCGGTCAAAGAAGTTATAGGAAATGGCAAGAGTGCTCAAGTCTTGAATATCCCTAGTAGTTCAAGGAATCCTCCGAAAGGCGGAAACCAGAAAAAGAGCAGAAAGGGTGGTCAATTCAAGAAGAGCAGTGGGAATAAGAAGACGGTCCTTATCGGTGGCATGCGAATGCCAAAGAAGAAAGGATGGTTCTTCAATTATGGTAAGAAAAGACACTGGAAGAGTTTTTATCCAGATGTCAAGGCAAAACAGAAAGAGACGCGAGTCGCTCTTGTAATCGAAACCGTTACGGTTTCCTCTTCTACCCACGAATGGGTAGTGGATTCGGGGGCAAGTGATCATGTTTGTTACACCTTGCAAGGTTTCTTGCAGAAAAGGTAATTGAGCAATGGCGAGGTGGTAGTCTCAATGGGCAATGGATCAAAAGTTCATGCAATTGCCATTGGAGATTTAAATCTATCTTTTGATAGTTCTGTTTTTAGTACTTAAAGATGTTTAATATGTGCCTGAGTTTAGGCGAAACATTATTTTTGTTTCAGAACTCTGCACCATGGATGGTTATAAATCAAGTTTTGATAGTGAAGTTTCTATCATGAAAGACGATGATTTTATCTCGTGGTGGACCATTAAACGGATCTTTATATACTTTGTAAACCGTGTAATTCTTGTTAATATTGTTTTCTCATCATCAAATCCTAAGAAGAGGAAAGAGTCTTCTAAGGTAAACCAAACTTATCTGTGGCACTTAAGACTAGGTCACATCAATCTTAACATGACTCAGAAGTTGGTGGAATATGGATCATTGGAGTCTCTCCAAGATTGAACCATTTCCAACTTACGAAACCTCGTTTGGAAGGAAAGATGATGACTAGGCCTTTCAAGGCAAAAGGTTATAGAGCCACAGAAGTATTAAGTTTGATACATTCTGACTTGTGTGGGTCTATGTCTACACACGCTCGTGGAGGGTATGAGTACTTCGTCAAATTTATTGACGATTACTCGAGGTATGGATATGTTTACCTTCTTCGCCACAAGTTGGATTGCTTTGAAACCTTTAAGGAATTCAAGGCATAAGTGGAGAAGAAGCTAGGTAAAGAAATCAAAACACTATGATCTGATCGTGGTGGAGAATACCTGTCCAACGAGTTCAATGACTACTTGACGGATGTGGGATTACATCCCGGTACCGACAAAGACGGCATGCCTCAGCGGAAATGGTGTGTCGAAAGAAGGAACCGAAGTCTCTTAGAGATGGTTCGGTCGATGATGAGTTATGCAACTTTGTCGGTTTCCTTTTGGGGATATGCCCTAGGAGAGCAGCGATACTTGGCTGAACCGTGTGCATTCCAAGTCGGTTCAAAAGATCCCTTTTGAGTTGTGGAGCGGGCACAAACCCAGTATGCACCACTTAAGGATTTGGGGTTATCCTGCTTATGTGCTAAATAGGCAGGCCGACAAATTGGAATCACGTTCAGAAGTGATGTTCATAGGGTATCCGAAGGAAACGAAGGGTGGATACTGTTATGATCCTAAAGAACAGAAGATCGTTGTTAGCCCTAACGCTCGGTTCTTAGAAGAGGATTACATTAGTAACCATAAATCTCGAGTCGACATCATCCTTGAGGAATTACAAGGTGGTCGAGTTCTACTTGAACAGCCAGTTGTGCAAGATAGTACTCCACGAGTAACTGCACAATCTGTTAACACAGCGTCTGACACTGTTCGACGTAGTGGGATGGTGATATTTACACCTGATCGGTATATGTTCACTGGGGAGATGTTTGATCATCTCCCGGTAGATGCACAAGATACCGTGGATCCCTGGACTTACAACGAAGCAGTGGGAGATGTAGATGTAGATTCATGGAGAATCACCATGGACTCGGAATTTGAGTCCATAACTGATATGGATGTATACGAGATCACTGAACTACCTGAGGGCTGCAATGCTATTGGTAGTAAGTGGGTATACAAGAGAAAGAGAGAGGACCGTATAGATAGATCATGGCGTTTAAGGCCAGGCTAGTGGCGAAGGGTTTTACCCAGAAAGAAGGTATCGATTACGAAGAGACCTTCTCGCCTGTAGCAATGATCAAGTCCATTCAGATTCTCCTTGTCATATCAGCTCACATGAACCTAGAGATCTGGCAAATGTATGTCAAAACCGCATTCTTAAACGGCCACCTTGAAAAAGGTAGGGACATCTACATGAAACAGCCAGATGGTTATGTGAAGGAGGGCGAAGAGCATCTAGTATGGAAGCTTAAGAAGTCTATTCATGGACATAAGCAAGCTTTCCGGTTATGGCACCAGCGTTTTCGACAAGGTAGTCAAATCCTATGAATTTGTATCATGTCCTAACGAGGTGTGTGTACCGTATTTGTGCTAACGAATCAGTGGTGTTTCTTGCATTTTACGTAGATGACATCCTTCTCATTTGCAACAATGTTGAAGTGTTATCAGACGTAAAGACGTGGTTATCCGAGCAGTTTCAAATGAAGGACTTAGGTGAAGCTGCTTACATCCTTGGGATCAAGGTTATCCGAGATCGCCAGAAAAGGATATTAAGCTTGTCACAAGTGCCATAAATTGACACTGTTATTACTCGTTTTAGCATGCAAAAAGGCCAAGAGAGGTTCAGTACCTTTCAGACATGGCATTTTTCTATCCAAGAATCAGTGCCCTAAAACGCCTGAAGAGATAGAAAGTATGAGACTAGTACCATATGCTTCCGCTGTCGGTAGTCTCATGTATGCAATGCTTTGTACGAGACCAGATATCTCATATGCTGTAGGCATGGTCTCAAGATATCGGTCCTAACCCCCCGGACAGGAGCACTTGGACTCATGGTAAAGCACATTCTTAAGTACCTTAAAAGGACTAAAGATTATAGGCTTGTTTACCAGTCAGACAGTCTAGTGCCTATGGGTTATACAGACTCGGATTTCCAGGCTGACAGAGACGAGAAGAAGTCTACCTCGGGTTATGTGTTTACCTTGGGAGGTGGAGCCATTTCATGGAGGAGTGCAAAGCAGAAATGCATTGCGGACTCAACCATGGAAGCAGTATGTGGGCGCTCGTAAGCTTCGAAAGAGGATTTTTGGCTCAAGAATTTCCTCCTGGATCTTGATATTGTTCCGAGTTTGCCTAAAGCAATCACAATTTATTGTGATAATGCGGGTGCAGTGGCAAATTCAAAGGAACCAAGATCCCACAAGGCGTCTAAACACATAGACAGAAAGTACCATATCATACGAGAATTCGTACATCGAGGAGACGTGGTGATTAACAAAATTGGGCCCGAAGACAACCTAGCTGATCCTTTCACGAAGAGCTTACCGGTTCGGGTTTACGAAAAGCATGTTCGTGGCCTAGGAGTGGTAGAGATGCCCCCCACTTAGAGTTCGCATAAACTTTTGTATAAGTGGGAGAAGATGCAGTGATAGATAGGATAGATAGCTAAGATATAGCTGGGTACTAGTTTGTACCTAGAATGACACATTGTATACTAAAAGTTTACTTTAGTATAAGTGGGAGAATTGTTGGGATTTTGTATACTGGAAGCACTTTTTATGCTTGTATACAATGTGTTTTTGTCCTTACCACTGTTTTATTCTCCTATCCGATAAATATGTATATTTACACATGTTATCCTTTATCTTGTATAAAAGTTAGATTTGTGTGGTGTGTCGGGTATCACGAAGACAACACAAATTGGTTGAACCGACAAGATATAAACAATTAACTAACATGAGACAACTTAAGGATGAAGTTGTCGGTTTAAGCTGCAGTTTAGATAAGAAGTGGCTTGTCTTAGTTGCTTGTCTTTTACCGGTACACTTAAGGTGGTGTATTGATGGATCACGGTGAGATGTGTTTTCCTAATCGACCTTAGTGGAAAACCAAGATCTCGGTGACTTTCTTGGGTCTTAAGCTTGGTAAGACTTCGGTGAGTGCTTTGGCTATCTATCACTTTGACCTACTATGGTGAACGTCATCGCGACTGGATCTACGTATCTTGGGTGTTAGTAGTTATTTGTGACTCAGGCTGATTGTCTGTATCTTGCATCCGTATCCTTGTAAAATGGGTTGATAATATCCCCTGAGGAACTCGAAAGGATTAGCACACTAAACCCGGCCGGTTGATTAAGTTCGGTGTGTTAATAAGGTCGAGTGGTCTTGCTCAGGAATATAAGATGTTAATTAATTTAAGCTGTCAGTGGACTTAATTAATTAACGGATATTTCTATCTTAAATACGGAGATTGATTAAGTCTTAAATACAAGCACTTGCTCAATTTGGGATAAAGGGGTAAGTCAGCATGGATTCTCTAGTGGAATGAATCTGTGTTAATTAATTAATTTTGCTATGGGCTGAGCATGGATAATTAATTAATTGGAGGCCCTGGTTTATTTCTTGTATTGGATCCCTGATCTGGCCCAATTATTTGCCTAGTAATTTATTGTCTCTCAGAATTCATTATTAATGGATTAATGTATTTTTACACTATTTAATAATGTTATTTATCTGGAATTAATTGGCTGGGCCAATTAATTGATAAATATTAGTAGCCCAGTGGATTAATTAATTATATTATGGGCTAATTATGTGGAAGCCCATTGGAATATAATTAAATTAATGGGCTACAAATATATTAATATTATATTGGTTTTTGAAGCCTATATATACCAGTATTCTGTTCAGAAACAGATTACGCACTCCACATAATTACACACGCCGATCGTGAGTAAGAGAGAGATGATATTTTATTTTCTTCAGTTCTCTGACCACCCAGAGGAAGAAAAAGGCCGGGACACAGATCAGAAGATCTGACACAGGAGCAACAATCAAAGCCGCGACAACATACGAAGGAGGAGGTATCGATTCCTTCCTTTTATAATCCTTCAGCTTTGTCCTCGGCCTCTTGCTCAGGTGTAAGAGTAGGAGTATAAGAACTCTGAGCTAAGGGCTGGACGTCAGTAGAAGACGCTTTGGCCAGCTCCTCTTGAGCTTTCTTCTTTTGTTCATCCAGGATCAGTTTGGCTTTGCCTTTAGCAATTTTGCCAACAGTCTTCTTAGGCTTCTTCGCCTTTTTCGCTTCTTCAATTTGGTGCTCACGATCCAGTTGATCTTGAAGCTTCTGAGCAACTTGTTGATCATACGTGTAATAACCCGTATTTTCGTATCTATATCTTAGGACGATTCCATAGTGTTATCAGAATAATTACTACTATTAATATTATCATTTAAATGTTACTACTATTATTATTAAGCTTAACCAATATCGTTAACAATACCGCGACCGTTTAGACCGTAGAATCACACCGATTACTAATAAGCTAGCAACCTTGTAGAACTATTACCACATGGTGTGATAAGAACAATATATCAATGCCTCGATCAACATGGCCATCATTGCGAGCCTAATTATTATTCACGTTAACCTACTTAATTAAGAACCGATAACGTATTATATTGCCATTACCACATTATTATTTACGAAACCAACCCCCTTAGTAACTTGCATCGGAAATCCTCTTCGAAACGCCACCTCATCCACGTGGATTTTAGTTTCGGCCTTGGGGGAAGATTGCCCATTCACGCAGGGCGATACAAACAAGATGCCACTCCCCTTTTTGCATGCAATATCACTCCAGCTACAAGACGTCACACCAAGGTAGCATCACAGTATATTAAGGGAGTCTCCATAGCAGCTCTTCACTCTTCCGGTTTGCATCTCTCTCGCTCATCCCTCTCGCTCCTTGGAAGAAACCCCTGGGGTTCTAAAAAACAAAAAAAAAAAAAAAAAAATCTCGTGCCGATCATCTCTCGGAAAGTTGTTAACGCGGGGAGGAGGAAGCTATATCCCTCTCGAAGGATAGGAGTAAACTGAGTAGAGAACCGCCTTCCCTATCGAAGATTCCGTGAGCTATAACGGTAAGAGTGTTTTAGTTTAGAGCCATACCCACCGCATGGCTCGCCGCCATGTAGAAAACTTACAGTTTCTCCCTTTAGTTACCCATTGCAGGTGCTGACCGAGAAGCTAGTCGACCTCTTTCCACATCTGATATCGTCTTAAATCACGCGTTAGGTAACGCTCGAAACTGGCCTTGCATGTCTTAGATCTACAAGCTCATATGTTTAGTAAAGTGATTCGACATCTTCCTTTCCTTACGCGATATGGTTGTGTGGATCTAAGGGTTTGAGAGGAAAGGATTATATTTCATGGGCGACGTCAAACTCAAGTTTAGACTAAACTCCTAGTCGGGAATCGTTGCATGCAAAAATGCGTGTTCTTAAAAGAAGTATAAAATTTTACTGGTTGAGTTTGGAGTCGGCCTTCTTACATTCTTATTTTCGGTTGAATGACTTTACTTCATGCAGATGAGGTGTCGGTGGGTAGTGGTCAAACACTTTATTAGGGATGAATTGGAACTAAGTTATGCATAAAAGTGCACTTGATTACGTGTCTTTTACGCCGTGATTTCGTGACCGTTTGCCGACCTTTTCTCGACTCCTAAAAATTTCACAAAAATATCAGGAACAAACTCTAGGACTTTTTATTATTCTCTGCAAAGTTTGGTAAATTTTGGATATGGTTTTATATTTTAATTCGAATTTATTTCCTTTCGCTACCATAGGACAGCGCATGCAGGACAGGTCCTAATGAAATATTTTTAATTTGCACCACGAAACATATTTTTGATCAATTCTTTTTCCAAACTAATCTAGACTCGTAGTTTTATGCGAAAATATTTTTGTTATAATTTAATTCGACTCGTGCAAAAGCAGTTTATTGTATAAACCTAGATTACCGATCGGAACCCTGTCTCAATACTAAGTAAAGTTGCGGTCAGAACTCGGTCTTCTGTGGATTCGTCACTCATCGGAATCTAGTAAATTTTGGATATGTTATTTTCATGCATGTCCACTCCAGCTTCGTAAAATTTCATGATTTTCGGAGTAATATTGACCCCTCATCCGTAGGTTAGACTAGCAAAGGCAGACTCTGTCCCAGATTTGAACCACGAACAATGTCTAAGTTATAACTCCTTATCGATTTGTTATTTTACCGTGAAACCAATTTCTAAATAAACTAGACTCATTAAGGAAAGTATATGTAAAATATTAGAAATTATGGTACGAAAACTTGATCTGTAGAATTTATGCGAATTGGACCTTCTGCACAGTTCGACAGAATAACGCTACGACCTTGTCTTAACCTAATAACTATTAGGTGTCGCTTATAGATCATGAGTTGACACTTGCTGCTTGATCAAGACGTTAAAACTTAGGACATTGTTGTAGGACCCTTCGTGGAAGAGCCTTAGCCTCGGTGACGAGATTTCGCATAGATCAATTCGGTGAATATCGAGGTGGGTAATATTTTCCTAAAATTATCTTTGAGTTATTGAGCTCTATGAACTATGCTTATCCATAAAAGTTTTTGTGCATTTACCTGTTTAATGCTTCTACGTGATAGATCGATCGAGGCTCTCGTCTGGCCTAACACGCCAGATGAGGGTTATCAAGAAAGTACGTACATGTATGATGTTAGTAGCACATAGACCGATCCCCTTGTGTACCGGATGCTAACATGTTACGGGACCCCTCGAGTTTCGAACTCGGGGGCCAAGGCCCAAGTTATGAGGGACCCCTCGGGTTTCGACTCGGGGGCCAAGGCCCAATTTATGAATGTTATGGTAGAAGTAACAGGAAATGTGACACAGATGTGCGCACCTAATATGTTTTGTATGCTTGGAGCAGTTTCCTTTTTAAAACCCTCCAAGTCATACCTCATGCATGGATAAACTGTTTTTAAACGTGTTTCAAAGCTTGCTTTACCCACTGGGTACATTAGTACTCAGCCCCCAAATTGTTTTCAAAAAATGTTTTCGGGTTGAGCGACGGGGACGACGGAGACGGGGTGAGGATGGGTTGATGATATGATCTTTTGTAATTTCGGAAAAATGGTTTAATCCTCGCTTTTGTCACGCTCGAAACTATCCTCTCGAAATTTTTGAAATACTTTTAAAAGATAATTATGCTTTAGTTTTACTTAAGACACGATGCGCTTCCGTATTTATGTTAAATGCTTCAAACCAAACCGATCTTCTTGAGTGAATTATATCTAAGAACAAGTTGCTTTTAAAATGAAAGACTTTCCAACATCTCGATTAAGTGTATGAAAATGTATTTTAAATTGTTCTTCCATAGCGACTCGACCTCTGTGATCCTTCGTGGGGGTCGGGGCGTTACATAATGGTATCAGAGCATGGTTCTTGGCTCTGTGGTCAAAATGTTTTTAAACTAGTTTATTAAGATTTGTAACCTGAGCAAAACCCTCAGCTCGCCGTCGCACTGCTCTCATCCAAGGTATGTTTAAAGGTTTTAAAAGAGATTTCATTATGGTGCGCGAAATATGGAATTATGAAAGGAATGTTGTCGTGTTGGAAGAGTCCACTCGACCAGAAGAATATGTTTCCACTGAGTCTCTTTGAGCTCACGTGATGAAGTTTCAGAAAAGTATATGATTATATTATGATTTGATTTCATAATAAATATTATGTTCCATTGTGTTGGATTTATGTGCCAATACAATTTGAAAGAAATGAAGGAAAGCATGTGATGATGAAAATAAATGAAGTATTGATTTATTGTAAGTATTAAGGATACACGTAAATGAACTATGACGTTGATGGCTCTTATGGTCGGGTAGTGGAATACCTTAGAACAATAATCGTTTAAGTGGTCGTTCTTTAACGGATGAACATAGAAGTAATGCTTTTAGATATTTAGATGCTCTACTCCGATGCAAGATTTGTTTCGCGTCATCACACAATTGTGTTTACGGTACGGAAAGAAACGAGTAAGAAAATGTATACTCCTCAATAATACTAAGATTGCTTTTGCATTATGAGAAAGTTTCAACTTATAACAATAGGATCCATAGGGCCCTACCTTGCCCACTTCAATACTATGTACTAGACGGATCGTCACGAACCGTGAGGCTTTCCAATATCTGGTAGAATGAGTATGTCACTGCCGTAGTGAGCCAAAAATGCTAACGACATCATCAGCCAGGGAGAGTCGAGTGCGGATGGCAGTCACCTCCTTTTCCACCTTGAAGCATATATCCTTAATGAGGGTGGCGGTGGATTCGAAGTCTTTTACTGCATCGCAGTATTGGTCCTATGCCTTCTCTTGATCAGCTCTAAATAGTTTGAGTGTCTTTGGGACTCTGTCGAGTTTCGGCGGACGATCATGAGAATCGTGATTTCCTTCGGATGAGCTTCAGGGCCTCCGCCTGTTGTTTTATGGCTGATTGCAGGCTGGATGTGGCCACTTTGTTCCTTTCATCCATGGTGGCTTGGACTGCCACAAGGCTTTGAGTCAGCTGCTCAGAGAATGATTTCTGCTGAGAGATTAGGAGCTGCTGACTCTGAGCGGCTAAGTCCGCCTTTTGAGCTGCAAGGGCGGTCTCGACAATCTCCTTAATATTGACTGATGGAGTAGGAGCTTCGGAGACCTTCTTAACCCCTACTGCCAATCGGTCGACGCTCTCAGTCTGGGCTTTTGTGTACTGAGTCCATTTGAGATGAACGTCTTTTGCAAGGAGACGATTCTTATCTCCCTGTCGCTTGATGGCTTTGTTGACCGACTTGGAGGACTCGGAACCGATGGGTTTGATCTAATAACTGCTAGTTCCGAGCCTCTGCTAAGATGTCGTGAGCTGTTGCGCTCGACTCGGCTTCGAGGCAACTGGGGCTTCACCTGATGTGGAGGGTGGTGGTGAGCGGCCCTGTTCGCGGGGAGTGTTACCCTCAGCAGATCCTCCCAAATCTGCTTCCTTGGGTGGCGCCTAATCTATGTCATCATCATTATTGTTATCATCGTCATTACCATGATGAGATGGAGGTGAAGGGTTGTGCTCTGGTGCTGCGGATCTTAAGCTAAGGAGATATAGCATAGCAGCACGCAGGTCTTCGAAGGAAGCTAAATCAGCTGGTTCCCCGAACCCTATCGCTGATTGTAAGTCCTGCTCCTCGGTAAGTAGGGACGGGGCGGCGAGATCTGATTAGATCTTCAAGTATATCCCAGCTGAGGAATCTCAGTAGCATCTGTGTCCTAGCCCTTATGGCAATATCCACCAAGTCCGGGTGCTCAGCTATCCCAGGAATCTGTGCATGAATCTCTCCAGTAGCGCGGAGACGGGTGGAATGCATCGTGGTCCACTCAGAGGAGACTTCCTTAATCGGTCTTGCAGTGTCCGACTGAGTCTCTGAAGAGCTGATCCGCTGGACCTTATCTTTCAACGTGGCACCTTCGATGTCTGTGTCCTCGTCAAGTGGTGGATCTTCCTGAGTGGGTGGAGGAGAGGCAAGTTTTGCTGGAACCTCAGAAGGTCCAGGCTTGCTGAGCCTCTTCCTCTTAGGCGGGTCGGCGTGAGGGGGCAAGTCTGAAGTGACTATTTTCTGCTCAGGCGGCCCTCGCCCGATGGATTTCTCAGCAGCGGCTCTTGTCTTGAATTTTATGAGCTTGCTGTCGAAATATCTGGAATCAGCAATGGCTGAGCTCCTCGAGACTGACTGCTCGATCAGTATGGACATCTTAGTTCCATACAACAGTTTTCCACACTAATTAGTCTCCGCACTCCAGTGGGTGTGGCTGCGAACTTCTAAGCCTGAGCCTTAAGCTCGGCTACGTAATAGTCAGTCCAATTGACTTGGACTCCATCATCGATGATCATCATCAGCTGAATGCGGGGCTTGGAAAGCTGATCATAAGAACCGGCTGAGCTCGTGAGAATGTGGGAAACAATATAAACAAGCCCTCGGTATTGTGGCAGCAGCTGATTCTTAGGCAGAGCCGTCTTGAAGGCAACGTATTTTCTGCCACATAATTTTTGGACATAGGAGTTGATCTCCTTCTCCTTATATCCAACAGGAGAGACTCCACTAGCCGAAAGATCGAACTCTAATTCCAGGGCGTCTCCGATGTTGATGACGTGCTCACTCGCATCCCACGATAGAGGAACAACTTCCTTCATGAACGTGAAGGTGGATTCCTCTACCCCAGTATCTAGGGATCTCCAGTTGTAGTAGACCTCGGCAACTTGTCTGGGCAAGTAAGCTCTCGGTTCCTTAGAGACCAGCAGGTCTAGTCCAGAACCTTCAAGTGCCTCGAAGACGGGCTCCAAATACGGAATATCAACCTGGCGTAGCGCCATCGTTGGTTCGAACTGGATGCGAGAGAGGATGATCTCATCGATGTTGGTGGGTGTCTGAACCGTCGCCATGAGAATCTGTGAAAAACTCGTTAGCACTTGAAAATAGAGTAAGTTAGTATGAATTTTAAACAGGATTTAATACATTACCGAATGATTTAGAGCTTTGAAATAAGCAGATGCAGAGCAGTTAAGTTTGAAAAACTGAATCGCAGATAGAAAAACTCTAAAAGTTCATAAATGGCGAGAAGTAAGACGAAAGGTAGAAGATGAAAGATTTTATAAGATCATGCGTATCAAACCGTTTAGATCGGACGGTTGGGGTTTAATCTCCCATTTTTATTGACGGCTGAGATTAGATGTTATAAAAGGAATGATTGCATAGGCTGCCTCTACCATAGACCCACGTAGGATAATGCGCAGTTAGGGTAAGTGAGAAGACATGCATTAAATGCGCTGCAGGCAGCATTAAAGACTAAGTCATTTTAAATGAGAACGGTTTCCTACTGACTTATCCTTAAAATATTAATGGCGGGAAATAAATGCTCATTAACTACTGAATGCAAGCGACTGAGATAATAAATGCGAGCATGCTTCTGATAAAATTAAGTATGTAATACTACGCAAACCTCTTCAGCTGAACTTTTACGATCAGGTGGTTACCGTTAAGACTCAGGAGAATGGTTGATGTGTTGATGACCACATTCCCTTTTTACTGTGAATAGTTTGATTCTCCCGACCGAATCATTGTACTGAGTCTTCTGACCTGTCGTACTGGTTCCTTACACTTGATACCAATTGTTGTCATCAGTAGTTGGTTTCTACTGATGTCAATTGTTGTGCTTCTACTGACATGATTTAGTAGGATCCAGTAGACCTAGCTCAACTGATAATTCTCTGAATCTGTTCTCAGCTAGTGGTTTGGTCAGTATGTCTGCCCTTTGCTTGTAAGTATGGATTTTCTCCATTCTGATATCCTTCTTCTCGATATGGTCTCTGATGAAGTGGTGTCGAATATCCACGTGCTTGCATCTCGTATGGAAGCTGGATTACGAGTTATAGCGAATAGCGATTGTGGAGTCATAGTAGATGGGCACTTCATCCCGAAATATACCATAGTCTCTCGGTTGTTGTCGAAGCCAAAGAATGCAGGCGCAACAACTTCCGGCGACCATGTACTCGGCTTCGGTAGTGGGCGTTGCTTTGCGAATCTTTGTTTCTTTGAGAACCAAGATATTAGCTTGTTGCCTAGAAGGCGACACGTTCCGAAGTTGACTTTCGATCTATCACGCATCTCGCATAATCGGCATCGAGAATAACTTTGTCGGTATTAGGTTATCATCAGCAGGATACCATAACCCTGCGCCAGGTGTTCCTCTTAGATATCACAGAATCTTCTTCCCTGAGTCTAGATGACTTCGCTTGGGATCCGCTTGGAATCTTGCACATACACCTACAACATAGGTTATATCAAGTCGGCTAGATGTTAAGTATAATAAAGAACCAATAATAGCTCTATAATCAGTAGAGTTAACAGAAGCTCCCTCTTTATCTAGATCGATTTTGAAATTCGTTTTCATGGGGATCTTGACTGGCTTGCTCGAGTCGCAGCCAATTCTTTTCAGGAGATCTCGAGTATACTTGGCTTGATTAATGAAAATTCCTTCAGATGATTGCTTTACTTGAAATCCAAGGAAATAATTCATCTCTCCCATCATAGACATCTCGAATTTCTCCT
The DNA here is from genome assembly GCA_028984105.1 of Lavandula angustifolia. Classification (NCBI taxonomy): domain Eukaryota; kingdom Viridiplantae; phylum Streptophyta; class Magnoliopsida; order Lamiales; family Lamiaceae; genus Lavandula; species Lavandula angustifolia. The sequence continues at coordinate 94,404 of JAPVEC010000045.1, read as the reverse complement.
TCATCATTTTCTCGAATTGTTGACATATAGTCACGTTTCTGCAGCCGAAAATGATGTCGTCCATGTAGATTTGCACCAGTAGGATGTCATTTCCTGACTTTATGTTGAACAAGGTGCATTCTACTGTCCCCTTCTAAAAACCTTTCTGAAGTAGAAAATCTGATAGGGTATCGTACCGAGCCCTGGGTGCTTGTTTTAACCCATACAGAGCTTTCCGAAGTCTGGACACCTGATGTCCCTGCTGAAAGTCGGGTGATTGTTCCACGTAGACTTCTTCCTTCAGCACGCCATTCAGAAAAGCTGACTTTACATCCATTTGCTATACTTTGAATCCTTGATGCGTTGCATAAGCTAGGAAGAGACGAATGGCTTCCAATCTGGCGACTGGAGCGAATGTTTCATCAAAGTCAATTCCCTCTGCTTGACAATATCCCTTGGCAACTAGTCGAGCTTTATTTCTGACGATGACGTTGTTTTCATCATGCTTGTTTTTGAAGACCCACTTAGTACCAATCACGTGCGATGTCTAGGTGCGTCGACAAGCTCCCAAACTTCGTTTCTAACGGCCCGGTTCACTCTTCTTACATGGCGATGATCCAGTCAGCATCATTAAGTGCGTCCTCTATTGACTGAGGTTCTTCTGTAGACAAGAAACAAGAATAGAGTGAGCTTTCTCCTTGACTTAATCTAGATCTTGTCCTTATAGTTGCTGACGGATCTCCTATAATAAGATCTAAAGAATGAGCGTCAAGCCATGAACGTCTGAGTATGGCTTCTTCTTCTGATACTACTTCTGCACAATCAGTAGGTGTGTTAGGCATTTTAGTAGCACTGTTCTGTGATTGTAGTAGTTCAGTAAGAAGGTTAGGATATACTGAGTTTATAGGATCAGGGGCATTTAGCTCAGGAACAGTATTTGTTCCCCCTGAGTTTATGTTCTCGGTGAGGTCTCGATTACCACTCAGGGCTTCCTCATCGGCTAGCGTTACTGTTGTTGATTATGTTCAGTAGAATCAACCAGGTCAGCTACATTGCTTGTTGGCTGAGTCCGAATTTCTTCATCATCGGACTCATCATCCCAACAATGCTGGATCTTTTCAGCTTTGTCGTTTAGTGCGAGATCCTGTAGTTTGCTGCTGACGTCCTCAGTATTTAACTTTGAAGATTTCCTGTTCTCAGTAACAAACTCATCAAATACCACATGAGGGCTTTCCTCCACGCAAAGGGTCCGATAGTTAAAGACTCTGAAGGCTTTACTGACCCGAGAGTATCCTAAGAATACTCCTTGATCAGATTTGCTATCAAAGACTTTCAACCGATCTTTCCCGTTATTGTGGATAAAACAAGGATAGCCAAAAATATGAAAATGAGAAATAGAAGGAATTCTCCCTTTCCATAATTCGTATGGTGTCTTCATGTGTTGTTGTGTAAGCAGTGAGCGATTCTAAGTGTAGCAGGCAGTGTCAGTAGCATCTGCCCAGAACTTTGAGGGTAGTCTAGAGTCTGCTAGGAACGTTCTTGCTGCTTCTTTAAGTGTTCTGTTTTTGCGTTCAGCAAGTCCGTTCTGCTGAGGGGTGCGAGCTGCTGATGTCTCGTGCTTAATTCCCTCCTTTTCGCAGTACTCTTTAACTACTGAGTTGAGAAATTATGTTCCTCTGTCTAAGCGAATTCTCTGTATCTTGATGTCCTTTTCCACACTAAGCTTTTTCAGCAGTTTGGGCAACTCAGTCATGACATCAGATTTGTTGGCTATGAAGATGACCCATGTATATCTCGAGTAGTCGTCAATAACGATGAGGGCATACTTCTTGCCTCTTATAGTCACTGGAGAGACTGGCCCGAATAAGTCCATGTGTAGCAGCTGAAGGATTCCATCAGTGGAAGGTGAAGGAATAGGTGGATTGCTACTCTTTGTCTGCTTTCCCTTCAGGCATGCTTCACAATTTCTATCTTTGATAAACGATTCGTTGGGCAGTCCTCTGACTTTGGAATTCTTGGCTAGCTTGTTCATAGTCTTGAAGTTCAGGTGGCTGAGTCTCTTGTGCCACATCCATCCCGCCTTCTCACTAGATTTAGTTTGTGCGAGTAAGCAAGCCTCAGGTTCTACGGTTTTCCAGTCTGCAATATAGATATTTTTCCTCCGCGAACCTGATAACACTGTTTTCCCTGTAGATTTATCAACAACATCACAGAAACCAACGTCAAAGATAACTCTATTCAGATTGTCACATAATTGACTGACAAAAAGGAGATTATGTTGAAGTCCTTCAACATATGTTACTCTTAGAACTGAAGCAGTCCCAATATTCAGCGTTCCATATCCCCTTGTGTAGCCTTTTGAGTTGTCACCAAACTTCAATGCGGGACCATCTTCTTGTTTGTAGTTGGTCGGCGAGGCTCTTCACGGTATGTCGTGTGTCTCGAGCGGCCGTTGTCCACTATCCAAGGTCCTTATGCACCTGCAAAACGAAGCATTTTTAGGTACCCTTTGGTTGATTGGGTCCTTACATGTTAGTGGGTGATTTCGGAACCCATATGCACTACGGACCTTAGAAGTCTGAGACTTCTTCTTCTGAACCTTGTCGGCTTTCTTCTCCATGGGACTCGGAGATACCGACTTTCTGATGATTTTGGATTCGAGGAGCTTTCTTCTTCGAGATTTTGCGCTCCTCCCGACCACAGGCTCATAGTAGTACGAACCATGCGGCCGGATGCTTATACGATGGTTCATTGTGCTTTTGCCTTGGCCCGACCTTCTTGGTTCCCCACCGAGTTTGATCGTGGTGTCACGGGGCTGGAACCCTTGGTCATCTGCTTCTTGTTGCTCGGTTGAGGTGCAACTATCTTCTGTTTGTTCTTCTCCTGAGGTGTTGTGTCAGCAGCTTGCACCTTTCCTCTAACGAACCTATCAGCCAGCATTTCTGAGCTCTTTGAAGTGGAAGCTTCATGAGTATAGTCAAGTCCTTGTTTCATGACGATTGGCATTTGCGCTCTAAGCATACTTTCCGGCTTCTCCTTAGCTCCCAGTGCTTGTTCGGTCATCGGTCCCCGCCGGACCTCATCACTTCTTCTAAGTGAGTCATAATCTTTTTCCACGTCTGCGAGCTTCGGGCGAGTCGGGCTATTTCGGTCTCTTTCTCGAGGTTGTCCTTAGTCGGGCGAAATCGAGTCTCTTGAAGGCGAGACTTAGTCATAAGAGATTCAATCTCTTCCTTGAGTCTCGCAACTAGATTCTACGAATCGGTAGAGACCGACAATCGAAGAAAGTTTCGATTCTCGGCCTTTACACGTTCTAGTTCTCGAATAGTTACTTGAACTCTGCTCAGTGAATGCTGCTCCTCTAGTAGATCGTCGTAGGCTTGTACCACATCTAGAGGCTCATCTCGCACCGAGTACATGTCGTGTGTCTTTGTGTGAAGAAGAGGTTATATTAAGTTTAGAATTTACCTCAGCCTCTTCTCCGGCCATCAGACAATATTCAGCCGTTTCTTGAGGAACCATCTCTCCGATCTCAACTGCGACGAATGCAGCTTCGTCCTCAGAAGAATACATAAATGTATCCTCCTCGATTGAGTTATCGGATATCTCTCCGGCTATGTAGGCCTGCCTTCTTCGGGCAAATTTTTCACGTCTGGCCTGCTGTTCTGCTCTTTGAACAGCTGAGAGTTCGGGACAGTCGTACTGATAGAGTCCCTCCTTCTTGCAGTTATAACAGACAGATGATCTGCTGCCTTTTCCGGCTGAGTCTTTCGATGGACTCGAAGCAGGTTCTGAGTTCCTGCAGTCAGTAGAAGGTTTAGATTCTTCCCTTTTCTGATATTCTTTCTTACCTGAGGGAGAATCTCTGTTGTATTTCCTCGGCTTTCTGACTCTCTCCTTTTCTCTCTGATATTTGAGAGCCATCAGTGCTAGTTGGTCAGTAGCAGATGTCTCAGAGGACTTTGTTTTACATCGCGGCTCTTTGCCTTCTTTGGAAGAAATAGGTTTGACTCCAGTTTTCCTGACTGTTGCTTTGAAAGCATGGTCAATCTGAGTGTCAGCTAGAGCACTGGAACATCTTTGGGGTGGATTGTGCTCGAATTCCTCTATCTTTAATTCTGAAAAGATAACGTCAGGGGTTAGAGCATTAAGATCAGAGCGGCGTGAAGAGGTAGCAAAAGGAAGCCACTTCTGTCGAGGTAGAGCTCTTAAGATCTTGGTGTTCATCTCTTTGTTGGTGAACATCCTCCCCAGCCTGTTGATCACATTGACTTGGTTTGTGAACCTGACGCTTAGCTCGTCAATGGTTTCACTGGGCTCCATTGCACATGCATCGAACTTTTGTAGCTCTAATTCGAGCTTGTTTTCCTTGATCTGCGGGGGTCCTTGGCTCAGTACAGCCAGGGCATCCCAAAGTTTTTTCGTTGTTTTGCAGTCTTGCACCCTCCCGAGGTGAGAATCACTGAGCGTAGTCAGTATTGTATTTCGCGCAACTCGGTCGAGGTTGTGTAGTTTTTTCTCTTCTGGTGTGAAGGCAGATTTTTCTTTAGGGATCTTAGCACCAGTCTGTGCTCCTACACCTCCCACAGCGGCAAATTGTACACTGTCGATCTTGGGAATGATGGGTCCTATCTCAAGGACGTTCGTCATGCTGTCATGCAGCGATGTAAGGTGTGCCTCCATTCTCACACGCCATACCGTATAGTTTTCTATTGAGAACATCGGTACCATCCGAATACCTGACATATCAGACATGTGTACGAGTATAAGGATGAATGAAGAGATGCTTGTGCAGAAAAAATGTTTTCAGGATCTGTTCGAGAAGACCAGTAGTTAAGAACCGGTGATCAAAAGAACACCGATGCTCTGATACCAATTATTAGTCCGGAGACGATAGTCAGGTGTAGAGGGGGGGGGGAGGGTGAATACACCTGATCACAGTTTCTTTTCTCAGAACGTGAAGGACAACTGAGCTGTAGGTTGCAACTGATGAACAATGCCAGATATTAACCTTCGATCACGGGTCAGAAGTGTGCCAACTACTGAGCTCTCCTACTGACTTTTGTCAGTACTTGAAGCTCAGTCGGAGACGTTGTGCGGATAAGAGTGTAGGGCCCGGAGATTCGTCTCAGTTTGAAAATGCGATTTCGCAAGTTAAAGTCTTTTGGCTAGTGCGCTTTGAAAATACGTTTTATGCAAAGATATGATTTATAATCAGTTTGTATGCTATGCAATAAAACAGTAAATTTAACATGGTTCGGATATGCAAGATCCTACGTCCACGGTCCTGATGAAACAGAAGAACTTGTTAATTTATCTGAGCAAGCCTCAGGAAGGAATCTGTGCACTGGACAGACCCTCCTAAGTTATAGTCCTTAGCGACTTTTACAATTCAAACTAAGGTTTGAAGGGGAGGGGATAATCTCCAACTAGGAAGGAGTTCTTACAATAAGAACAATTCACAGAAAGTGAACTCCTTCGAAATTCTAAGCTATAGATTTGGCAGTGAGCTTAGCTAGAGAAGAAGGGATCTAAAGAACTCTAGAGAGAAGAACTAGTGATATTCTATGTAGGCAAGTTCTTCGCTAGATTGATCTTTAAGTTTGCTAGAGTTGTTCGTGAACTTGAGCTTTTTCCCTTGTGTATCCCGTGCGTGGAGCTCAGTTTTCTTCTCTATTTATAGTTGTGAGCAGGCATATGTCCGTTGGAGAAGACGATGCCACGTGTCACAAATTTCCAAAGAAAACGGCCATATTTTTCGAATTGTTGCAGCAGGGCAGTTGACACTGTACATGAGAGCAGCTTTAGTTGTTCAGAGCAGGTAAAGCGTTGTCGGTTTCTCATTGGTCGAGGTTTGTGGTAGGTGAGAATGTGTCAGTCTTCAGAGTTGACTATTCCTCAACCTCGTATGATCTTCTGCTGAGTTCGATAATGACTTTAGTGGCTGGGTCGTTTTCTGTCGGATACAGTAGACTCAGGACAGTCTCTGTCTTCTTCGTCTGAGTCGGCTGACAAAAGATATTGCTTTGGTGGGTCAGCTGATGACTGCGAAGGTACCGAGCTTTGCATTGAGTTCTTCTGCTGATGTCTATCAGCTGATGAAGTATCTTCTACTGAGAGAGAGATTCAGCTGATGACAGAAGAATGCAAGCGATTACACTGATGACGTGGGGTTCTGGAGAGTAACTTCGATAGAAGATCAATCCAACAATTTACCCCGTACAGGACTTAGACAAAAAGATAAACAATTACAAGGAGTCTAGCCTATACATCAGCTAATCCTATCAAGACACTACACTACTGATATCAGCTGGGTTTTGGGATCTTCAATTCCATAGTACTACTATGATTTCCCCCAATTTTATTTTACACGTTAACATGCTGAGTATCATCTACTGACTCATAACCCAACACTTCAAAAGAGCCGTTAGCTACCCAAAAGAGAGAGACAAAGGATCGTCGTCTCCAACGGATCTATCCTAATCTCTTCTCTATAAATAAAGGGATAAATCAAGTTTGAAGCTCACCGAACACTCGCATACACGAGAGAACACACAGGGCATTCAAACGAGCAAATTCGAAAAGCCTAAGTCTTCCGCAAGAAGTTCAAAGAATCAATCTCCGGTGAAAGGCCACATTTCTGCTCTTAGGGAACCAAGCTGAATTGCTTAATACAGCCTCTAGTATCCAAACGACGTTACACGAACCCAAAGCTTACACTCAACTGTTCGTCGTTCTAGAAGCCACATCCTTGTTCCCTATCCCTCTAACCTAAGCTCAATAGACTAAATCTATAGCTTAGACGAAGGAGTTCACTTCTAAACTGATCCTTATTGTAAAGGACTCCTTCACTGTTGGAGAGTTTTTCAAACACTTAGTTTGATAACCTTGTAAGCGAGACTTGCTCAAGTATAAATCTCCAAGACCGAGTGTTTGTCCACATGACAAACCAACCGAGACTATCTCGATATAATACATATCTTCCCGATCTTTCGGGATAGTGGACGTAGGATTGTTGGATCCGAACTACTTTAAAAATCTCTGTGTTACGTGTTCTGTTTTCTTGTTGCATTGATTTACTTGTTCATGCCGAAAACATTCTTTAAATCATTCAACGAAGTTTCAAAGAAACTTAACGGTTGCACTAATCTACTGAAACTGTTTTGATAAAAATGTTTTCCTAACTCAACTAAATTTGGGCCAACACTATTCCGCACTACTGAACTCTATCTGAAAGATACTGAATTCTGACTCTAAGTCAGCTAGCAAGTCTCAGTAGAGTCCGTCACTCGCCACGATTCGGAACGGCTTATCAGTCGCATTCGAACTTGTTCGATGCGATATTATCCTGAAAAGGACTGTTCGTATTTAAGTTGAGAAATCGGTTTTCAGGTGTATTCACCCCCCTCCCTCTACACCTGAACGTAATCTCGGGACCAACAGACATCATCGTCGGTGTCGGATACCCGAATAACAGATGCAATATGAATAACCTAGTTTTTTGAAATCAAACCCTAGAAAGTCGATATGAACACGAAAAGCACAATGAAATCATACTATTCTCCAGTAAATGACTTGTTCATACATAAAATGTTTTCGTATTTTTACAATTATCTTAGCACTACCCAAATAAATCTTACTACTCTGTTTTATACCGAAACAAAAGAACTATAATATAATCATAGTTATATCGTGAGTTAACTATTTTATGTTATTTACGTGACTTCGCATATAGATTAAACTAATCTCATACTTATATAACTATTATCCCCTAATATATTAAGTATATATTAGAATATATTATTATATTATCCATTAATTGTATATTAATGTATATATTCACGTGACTTCACATATAGATTAACCTAATCAACATACGAACCAATCCGACAATGGCTCATGCTGCCCATATGAACATACATCTATTGCAAGTAGATAGTAATATTAGCATTACTACAATAAGACATACATTACTATTACAATTATTTCCCTATAAAGTACGTAGCAGGCGAAGCCTCTTCTTCTTTTGATTTGAGGAGTGGCTCACTCAAGAATGGACTCCGTCCGCAGCTTCGTATTATGATCATGATGCCAACTAATTTTTTTAATTAGGTTCATCTATTTTTTTTAATTACAACATCTAAATATAATTTTATTTCCTGCCGCCTAATTCACTACTTATCCACGGCATCATGATAACTCAATAATATGATTTGTCACTTTTTGGTCAATTTACCGAAACGTATAGTATTTTATTTTTCATTTTTTAATAAAAAAAAGTAAGAAAAAAATTAAAATATTATGGTAACATAATTAAATGTAATCTAAATGAAACTATTTTTTTTTTACGGAACTTCTTAAAATATGGGAATTTCTACCAAACCTAAATTTTATTTTTTTCCTAATTAAATATAATTAAGTTCATTGTAGTAAACCTATACTTACGCTAATTGGGGTAATCTAAATTTTTTTAGTGACTACATCTAATTTTAATTTTTTCCTAATTAAATGTCTATAAGCAAAACTAGACTTTATCAAGATTCTAATTATTATGTTCATATAAATATTTTACACATTATGTCCCTAAATATTACGAATTCCCCTAAATTAAATTAAAGAAACTCCCTAAATTAAATTAACAAAATTCCCTAAATTAAATTAACAAAATATCCTAAACTAAATTTACGATATTCCATAAATTAAATTAACGAAATTCCATGAATTAAATTGACGAAATTCTCTAAATTAAATTTACGAAAATATTTTAATTAAATTTACAATTAACTACAAAAATGGGTACTAGTTATTCACGTTATTCACGTTATAAACACGGTAATAGTTATATAAATTCACAAGAATGGGTACTGGGTACTAGAGATGGCAATAGATCTTGGACCCAATTCAGATCCGTGGATCCAGATCCATTTTCTGAATCTGGATCTTAAGAAATTGGACCCATTGGATTTGGATCATATCTGGACCCATTTTAGAAATTATGGATCTGGATCTGGACTTTACGATCTGAGATCCGGATCCGGTCCAGATCCGCCAATTTTTATAACTAAAATTTATTTTATTATCATATCTAAAATATTATATTTATATTATTCTAATTAAAATATCATATTACAAATACTTGAAATACTTTACTAGTAATCTAATAAATAGAAAAGACGGAGGAGATTGAGTACCCACTGTCCACGAATTTGCAAGTTTTTTTAGAGAGAAGATCATAGTTTTATAGATGATTGTAATATTTTTATAATATCATGAGTATTTTGATTTTTTTAATTATAGTAATGCTCTTATAGATTATCGTGTTATCGTAAAATTCATTAACTTAGATAAATTTTAATTGATTTAGAATTTTTTTAATTTGACTTAAAAAAAACTTATGGATTCGGGTCTAGACCCGAGACCCTGTGGATCCAATGGATCTGGGTCTGGATCTCATTTTTTGAGATCCAATGGATCTGGACCGGATTTGGATCAAAGTAAAAAATCCCGGATCTGGATCTGGACCGAGGAGGATCCAGTCCAAATCCGGCCCATTGCCATCCCTAACTGGTACAATGGTTTCATAGCTTGGAAAAAAAATTTACGTCTTGGGTTCGAACCCTATTCTCCTCAAACAATCATTTTTTTTAGACTTCATTAGGCTTCACGTTATAAACATGTATCTTTATAATATATTCACCTCTCGGCTTCATGCATGCATGCATGTGAAGTTTTTTTTTTTTTAATCTTCAGATTTTGTTTTCATGAATGCATGTTTGCTTTTTTATAATATCTTCAGCTCTCGGCTTCATGCATGCATGCATGAGAAGTTTTTTTTTAATATCTTCAGATTTTATTTTCATGCATGCATGCTTTTTTTTTTGATAATATCTTCATGCATGCATGCATGGGAAGTATTTTTTTTAAAAAAATATATCTTCGGGTTATTTTTTCATACATGCATGCTTTTTTTTTATAATATCTTCGGCTCTCGACTTTATGTATGCATGCATGGAAAGTTTTTTTTTATATCTTTAGCTTTTATTTTCATACATGCATGCATTTATTTTGTCATTATCTAGGCAAGTGAGTAAAACAAGGAGAAAGAATCCGACACACACCTGCACACACACACTGCACACACACTACATGTGAAGTAGGTTAATATGTATATTTTTGCATTTATGGGAAATTATGTATATTTTTGCATTTTCCAAGTTTGAAATGTATATTGTTGACATTCCACTCAAAATTTTAAGAGTTCATTTTGATATAAATTTGGCAAACTGGCAAAAATGGTCATCAACGCTTGCTAGTTTTGATGAATTGGTCCTCAATGTTTGCAAAATTAGATAAATTTGTCATTCTGTAAAATTTAAAGTATGTTAACTCTTAGTCATAGGACATTTACAGAATAAAAGTTTCAGGAACTAATTCATCGAATTTTTAAATTAATTTTTATTATTTTTTTAAATATTTTTTTTAAATTATAATCTTTTTCAAATAAGATTTTTTAATTAACTTTTTTTAAAATATTTTTTTTTGGTAATTAAAAACTTAAATAAAAAAGTTGTTAAAAATAAAAAAATTGACTAAATCTAGATTAACTAATACTCCCTCTGTCCCATTATTTATGTCACATTTGCTATCTTTATTTGTCCCATTATTTATGTTTCATTCCAAAAGTCAATATAAATGAGTGGTACACAATCATCTAAATAGGTGGACCCACCACTTTATACATTTTCACCACTATTTTATACTTTTCCGCAACCCGCCTCAATCTCCGTGCTGAGTTCCTATAGAACATAAATAATGGACGGAGGGAGTAATAATATTAGGAACAAATTTATCTAATTTTAAAAGTAATTTTTAACTATTTTTTTATATAATATTTCTCTCAAATAATATTTTTTTTACTGAAAATTTTTTAGTTAAAATAAAAATTAAATTAAATCTAGATTAACTAATAATTTTGTGTCTCACATCGGAGGAGGGGAGCGAGTCGACACAGCGTTTGGGGAAGGTGTTATGTTCTTCGAGGTTGGAGATGTCGTCGGAGAGGAGCGGCTAGACGACTTGAAGGTGAGAGATGTAGCCGGAGAATATGGAGGATGACGGGTGGCGAGGATGGCGAAGTTTGCGGAGTTCGTTGTTGCGGTGGCGGGTGTGACCTTAGCACGGCGGCGGAAAGGGGATTTAGTTATTTTTTAATTTTTTATTAATTTTTTTCATACCAAAAAAGTTTATTTAAAAAAAATTGCTCCCTAAAAATTGGATGAATTAGTCAATAAAATTATTACTCCATCCGTCCCGCAATTACAATCCTCTTTGGTTTCGACACGAAAATTAAAAATCTTTATTTAAATATGTATTTTTTGAATTTTAATAGTATTAAGAAATGGGCACAGTTTTTGAGGAGTGGTTGGTGAGAAGAAATGAGAGTTCATGCAAATTATTGCAAGACATAATTGAGGCAATCGATTCTTTTTATGATTTTTTGTTTATTTCATTTTGTAATTTAAAAAATAATATAAAGTTTTAAAAAAGTTTAAAATCATAAATTTCTGAGGTCGGAGTGGAACGAAATCGTGTGAGTGATAGATTATTGGAGAGAGAGAGTATAATAATATGTGGGTAAGTAGTGAGTAGGTGGGACCCACTTCATTTTATGTTTAAGAGTAATTTTTGCTATTTTAGGAAATATGACAATAATAGTAGGACAATCTTATTAGTAAAGTATCACAGTAATAGCGGGACGGATGGAGTATTAGTTAAACTAGATTTAGTTAATTTTTTATTTTAATTTATTTTTAAGTTAAGTTTTTAATAAAAAAAAATTCAGACAAAGCAAAAATAATAATTTAAATTTTTTATTTGATAAAGATTATAATTAAAAAAATTGGAAAAAAAAATAAATTAAAAATTGGATGTATTGGTTCCTGAAACTTTTACTCCGTAAATGTCCATATGTTTATCAGTTGTCTAACTTAAAATTTAATAGATTGACCAATTCTTCCAAACTAGCAAATATTAGGACCAATAAACTATATCAAAAAAAAATTAGGGATCAAATAATCCAATAGCAAACATTCAAGATCAATTTTGCCGATTTGCCTATAATTTTTCCCTTTTTTTTTTCTTTTTAACTGTTTTATTTTCTTTTGGTTACTACAAACAATAACTACCCTCTATAGTCTGAACATTTGAAATTCAAATCGTCGCCTCTCACATCTTGATCTTACACCCCTCACTTCTCCTTTCTCCAAATCTGCGTTCTTGGCAGAAAACAAAGAGAGGATTTTCTTTATCTTGAAGCAAGAAATGGAGATCTAACTCTAGCATTTCTCTCACTTCAACGAAAAATGAGGTACAGATTACTCCCTTCTCTCACTACGGTTTCTCCTCTCAAACTCGGTCCTTAGTTTGTTTTGGTTCAAGAATGGATTCCGATATCTCGCTGCATCATTGGCGCCACCATACCAATTTCTACGACGCTCTTTTTTGATATGACGTGGTTTTTTAAAAGTTTTGGTTTTATAGTTATTTTGCTTGAGTTTTGATTTTGCAATATTTTGGTGGATGATTTGTTCTTTTTTGAGAAAAACCCTAGTTTTTAACTATATTTTAATTAATTATTTTTGCATTCTGGTTCGACTATATTCTTGATTTCTGGTCAGGGGCGGAACCAAGATCTATAGACCGAGGTGAAAAACTTACTAGGGGTTCGGGGGGGTCCGCTCCCAAAAATTTTTTTTAGACAAAAGATAATGTAACAATGAGTATAAGGAAATCAAAAGTACTTGTAACTTATAAAAAGGACAAAATAAGGAGTTTAAAATGAAATACAAAAACCATAAGAACGACAAAGATTAGTGAGTCTAAAATTGTGATCTACGCTTTCTCATGTTATTGAACTCATCAATAAAGATGTCCAAAGATAAAACAAAACTAATTACTAAAGATGTCCGAAAGTTCACTTATATTCTATGGGTTGGGTGGTTGGCCCAACATATTTCTCATTACAAGATTTGATTATAATCCTCAAATACTTTAGGTGAAGCTCAAATACAATACTCCCTCCGTCCCACAATTATAGTCCTCTTTCTTTTGGGCACGGGAATTTAGGAGAGTAGTTGGTTGTGAGTAAGATGGTAGAGCTCTCAACTAAAGTGTGTACAATAATTTGCTATTGTAGGAAAATGGACAACAATTGTGGGACGTCCTGAAAAGGAAAGAGGGACAACAATTGTGAGATGGAGGGAGTATTACTTAGACCTAATAAAATTAATTGAACTACTAAATTTTCAAATTTGGTCCACTATATTAAATTCTCGTAAAATGAAAGGGTGCGGAAATTTTTTTTCCATAAAATTTGTACACAAATCTCCACCTCGACATAAGAATTGGGGGGTTCGGTCGCCCCCACCCGCACACCCAGTTCCGCCCCTCTTTGTGGTGGAAGTACATCTACCACTCTTGCAAGTATTATTGGTGATTCCCCTTTTAATAAGAGTTCAATCAAATTGGTAGATGTGTACTAGTTTAAAAAGAAAACTCATTTATAAGTTAAGTTTTCTTGTTGATTATCTTCCAATTAATTAGAGTTGATTTTTTTTTTTTATTTACGGGTAGTATTGTGGTGCTAGAAGAATTTATGCAATTACTTCACAAAATTAAATAGAATTAATGCTAACATGCATATTATATGTTGAGAAATTGATCTATCAATCTAAGGAAATTTATAATAAACATTAGTAGTTGAGAATGGATATTTCAACATATTTCTGCACTCTGACGGTCAAACCATTACTGACAGTGAAGCGTAAGCAGCGCGGTGCCTACTGTATAAGTTTAAGTAACGAAAACATTTATAACTCAATTTATGGTAAATGGTAATCCTATTGTTTGGCTGGAGCAAGAGAATGAAGCATGGAACAATATAAGATAATTACCAAAATTATAGAAATAGTTCATATGATAACTCAAAAAAAAAAGGAGAGAGAACAACCTGATCAAGCAAGAACCGAAACCAATCTGGCAGACATTGTGGTCGAGAAGAAAAAGTGCTAATCGTAGATACGAAAAAAAAAGGTGAAGATAAACAAATATTCAATAGAACTGGAAGTACAATCCGCAAGTAATTAATACAAACTACTAAAAAATAAGATCACTTTACTTAATAAATTCCAAAAATGTCTTAAACCTCAAGCTCACAACAGGAGCAAGCAATAACTAAACCAATCCCCCATCATCTGAAACCGATGCTTACACCAGCTAATATCTGCATCATCTCCTCCACCTGTGCTGCATTTTATTCAACATTTTCTCCACGAGATCTTCCCTCTGCCCCTTTTGGGCCTTTTCCTTGAAAAAGATCAGTAGATATCTTTCCTCCTCTGGTCTAGACTCTTCAAAAATCTTCCTCCCACACAAGCGTCAATCCTTCGAATGGCTACCCATGAAAATACAGATAATGGTTGGAGAGAAGAGAAAAACCACACAATAGAAGATAAAATTACCTCAGGCGAGGGCAAGCGACGGCTGGAGCAGAATGGGCGAGGGATGGATGGAGCAGCGGCGGCGAGCAGAATTGTTTTTTAGGTTTATTTCTTTAATCTAATTCATTTATTTTGGCTATATGCAGCTCTAGCTAAATAGGTTGAGGTTGATATACACTCAGATTCTCCAAATGATTGAACATTTACTTTAATTCAAGCACCATTGTTGTTTATTGTTGGGTGGTAATTTAATACATTAGATTTAAATGATCCCGAGTGATCGTTGTTTTTACACCAAATAAAATTCTTGCACACACTCAGAATCTTATAATTAATATAGAACAAGGACAAACTCAGTTGTTGGGTATGAGATTCAGTATGATAAGATTTTAAATCCCAAAACCGTAATTAAATGATAAGTCTTATATAATGTAATAGCTTAGTTGAGTTCAACATGTTAGGAACTCAGTAGGCTAGCTAGAGTTCAGTAGCTGATAGATTCAGTAGGGTATCAGATGTCAGCCAGAAGAACAGTTGGGAATGTTAGAACCCACTGAATCTGCAAAGGAATTCGAGCCACAAACTAAATATCTCAGAAGAATGTCAGTAGAAGACAATTTCAGTAGAAGGTCCGAGGAATCAAAGGAAGTTAACTCGGCACGCTCTTGGAGTTTGAACAAATCTCATCTACTCTCTAACCTCGATCAATGAGAAGTTGTCAGCATGTACCTGCTCTGTCATAAAGCTACTTCCTAGACTGAAAAGGGGGAAATCCCTATAGTGACATTCAAATTGAAATGACCGTTTTCTTGTCGTATTCGACACGTGTCTAGACTTCTTCCAACGGATCTATTCATGAGTCGAGACTATAAATAGAAAAGAGTCTTCATGCAGAGAAGAACAACAACAGGGAACCAAAGCATTCAAACTCACAAACGCTCTAGCGAACTTAAAGCTTATCAAAGCGAAGAACTCGTATACAGAGAGATCATCTTAGTTCTTCACTATAGCGATTCATTAGTTCCCTGTCTCTATTCTAAGCATACTTATTGTAATATCATAAGGTTAGAAAACTCGAAGGAGTTCAGCTTTCTGAACTGTTCTTATTGTAAGAACTCCTTCCTAATTGGAGAATATCAAACCCCGTGTTTTAACCTAGTAAATTCACTAAGACTATAACTAGAGTATTTGTCTAGTGTACATATCGACTGAGACTTGCTCAGTATAAACAATCAATAACTCCTACTTTATTCAAGACAGTGGACGTATGATCTAGCATATTCAAACCACTTTAAAATCTGCTTGTTGATTTACTGTTGCATTGATTAACTGTTCATACAACATAAAACTGATTTTAAATCACTCAGCATAAACGGGTTTTCAAACTGAGACAAACATATTTTTGGCCTACACTTCCGCACACCACATCTTATATTAAATTACTATTCACTAACATAAGTCAGTAGATAGGACTCAGTAGACAGGTACTCTGCCCATGCGATCTAGAAAGCTTACTTAGCTAACTGACTAGTTCTGTAGCACTGGCTTTCGGGTTTGAGTTCAAAAATGCACTCAGGTGTATTCACCCCCTCCCCCCTTCTACACCTGAAGGCTTGTCTCTGGACCCACAATTAGTATTAGAGCGGCGTTCTTCTGATCATCATTTTCTAAATATTGGTCTACTCGAACAGATCCTGAAAACTGTTTTTTCTGCATTTGCATCTCTTCATAGCATCCTATACCATATTCTTCAACATGTTGGATATTTCAGGTATAAGGACAATACCCATGTTTTCTGTTGAAAACTACGCGGTATAGCGTGTAAGGATGGAGGCACACTTAACGTCACTGCATGAACGCATGACTGACGTCCTGGAAAAAGGACCCATTATTCCGATAGTTGACATCATCGAACTTGCAACTGTGATAGCAATAGGTACCAGAACTGGTGCAAAAGTCCCGAAGGATAAAAGCATTTTTACACCAGAAGAGAGAAAGTGGCACAACCTTGATCGAGTTGCACGTAATGCGATACTGACAAAGCTCAGTGACTCTTATCTCGGAAGGGTGTATAACTGTAAAACTGCAAAGGAGCTCTAGTATGCTCTCACAGTGCGGAGTCAAGGAACTCCACAGATCAAAGAAAACGAACTGGAGTTGGAGCTGCAAAAGCTCGAAGCATTTGCAATGAATCCCGAAGACCAACACCAAAATTCTAAGGGCTCTTACTAGGCCCAAGTGGTACTCTTTTGCTACTTATTTGCGAAAAACTGACTTAAGTTATGTTACTCCTGATTATATCTTTTCAGAACTAAAAGCATGAGAGTTTGAGTTCAATCTTCCACATACCCTCAGTGCTGATACTGGAATGCCAATAGATCATATATATAAGGTAACAGTCAGCACACTTGGAGCAAGTCCCGCAGTCACAAGTCAATCAGCTGGAAGCTCAATGATGATCCCAACCGCTAATAAGTTAGCTGAAAAATAAGTTCTTCTTGTAGTGAAATATCATAAGGAGAAGGATAAGCTCAGAAAGTTGAAGAGACCTGCAAAAAGCTATCAAGGTAAGAGTGATCATCGGAAAGGTGAATCTAAATCTCTACCTGAATGTAGGAACACGAAGACTGCCTCCACTCGACAGAATGAGACACCAACGAAAGAAGGCAGGAGCTCAACGTGTTACAACTGCAAAAAAATTGGACATTATCAATATAGATGTCCAGAGCTCACGACTGTTGAAAGAGTTGAAAAGAAAGCCATGAGAGATAAGTTCATTAGAAAAAGACAAGCCTATATAGCCGGAGAACCATCCGATTGCATGAGCGATGAAGAGCTATTTATGGAATCATCTGATGATGAAGTTGCGTTTATGGCAATTGAAGCCGAAGATACTGAATTGTGTCTTATGGCTGGAGAAGAGGCTGAGGTAAATTCTAACCCTAATATATGCCCCTCTTCACCATGCACACACGACACATGCTCTGTTGCAGGTGAACCTCTAGATGTGGTTCTAGCATACGAGGATTTATTGGAGGAACAAATTCAGATGAGCACTCAGTTAAGTAGAACACTTCAGGAGATGGAACTCTTGAGAGCTGAAAATCAGAGACTTTCAACAAGAACTTAGGACTCTACTGAGTCTGATCACATATCTCAGTTCTGACCAAGGACAACTCTGAGACACAGACTAAAATTGCCAGTCTAAAAGACAAGCTCGCACAATCTAAAGCTAAGTACGAAGCTCTATGAAAAAGCGATGAAGTTTGGACAACCTTAATGATTGAGTAATACATAAGAGCTAAAGAAAAGCTTGAGAAGTTGTGAATGGTGCGCCTTGTACCTAGTACCGTCTTCACACTTGAATCTTCAATACGGTCTAGTGAAGACAATGATTTGAAGATCAATACAGCCTAAAGGATATCGGCTTCAAAAGCATGACTTAAGAGATAAAGTGGGTTGATCAATCTAACAACCTAGTCTTGAGACAAAGATTCAGTCCGACTATACAAACGCGGGCTGAAACAACCTATCAAATACATCAGACTGGTTCATTTAAATAGGGGTTTGGAATCATTCAAAACTTATATTATTTCCCAACAATAATTTGAAATGCGTGAGCCTGGACAAAGAGTTATTGACTTCAGGTCAAAAGATAGAATCAGCTCCATTGATAATGATAGTTAAGTACAAGCTACACTATTCCATTACAAAATGATCTGAACCTATATAGGCTCAGGCTTGATCCTGTATCTCTTCTCAAAATCTTCATGAGTCATATGAATCTTCTTCAAATTCTCCATTATTCGCGCAAACTTCTCATTTGATACGTCTTCGGGCTTTAGCTTATAGGAATAGTATACCAGACGTTTTAGTTTGATTCTCTTCTCATAATTGTTTTCGATTTCGGTGTATTTCTTAAGAAATTCAGTTTCTATCTTAGCAAAATCAGTTATGAATTCCAGGTTTTCCCAAGTAATAGGTGGCTTCAAGAATCTTGGCTCAGATGCTTGGATAATCTGATTTGCCTTTTCCGCTAAGTCTTTGATCAGAAGGTATAGCTTGAATGAACGAACTCAGTGAATATTTCATCCTTGTTCTTAATCCTCATGTAAGTATCCTAGATTTCCAGAAGTAGAAGCGTTTGATGAAATCTACTTTGATTTGCTCCCAATCATCGGACAATTCCAACGGGACCCATCTATCACACCAAGGATAAAGAAGGTCATTCTCTTATTCGATCTTAGGCTTCTTCTCGGCTGCTATGGCTCTAAGCACATTCAATTTTCTCTTTTTCTTATCTGCTATGAGCCTAGTTCTTTTCATACTCTCTGCAAGGCATTCCAATCGTTCATCGTCTTCCTTCAGTCTGACCTGATTTCTCCGAAGTTTATCACTCAACTGCTGCTCTCTCCTCTTCATTTCATCATCTATGTCCTTTTGACCTGGAAACTCAATGTAGGTCTATAGGTTCCAGATCTCTTCAATCTGAGCAACTTCTTATTCTGGAGTTAAGATTGAGAATCTGAGCTTCTTCTTTTCTTCCTCTGCCTCGACAATTTTTTTCTGAAGCATTCATGCCTTCAGATTATCATCCTCTATTTGCTTTAATCGGGCTTCATCAGCTTCCTTCTATTTCTGAATCCCATATTACTGAAGTCTCTTGGCTTTGTCCATGTTTATGTCTTCTTCAATGGCCAAGACAATTCTATCCAGATACGTGTCGAGCTGAATCGTTGTCATCTCAGCTCCAGCTCATTCAATCTTTTCAGTTTCAGCCTGAAGGCGGGCTTCTTCTTCCGTTTCTTTGAGATGAGCCTCCTCGTCAGCCTTCTTTAGTTGTTCAACTACTTCCGTAGTTTCAGTCTATATCCCCTGAAGGCTAAGGATATCTTCTTTATCTTTCTCCTTCTCAGATACCTGTTCCCCCTCAATAGGTACTTTCATTACTTCATCATCATAGGGAGAGGGAGAGGTCTGAGTCTGTTTCTCTACCACAACTCTATCTTCCCCCTTTTTGGCATTATCAATAAGGGATGGAGGCGAAAGTAGTTGGGCAGTCAGCAGCCTGAAGGCCTCCTGCTGTTCAGCGATCAGCTTGTTCTAAGCATAGGTCTGAGCTTGTTGCTCAAACATCTTAGCAAGATGCGTACTGAAGACCATGTCGATATCATCCCTTAAAAGTTTGGAGAGTGTCTGAATAGATGCCTCAACGTTCCTTTTGACCAGTTCAAGAAGCTTCTTGCCTTCTTGGACCAAATTGTGATAATAATCGAAATGAGTAGACAACCGCTTTTCAATAGCCGTATCAGATATGTCGAGCTGAGGGACTAGTACTTTGTTCATGGCATCAATGAGGCGGCTAAAATTGTGCTCAGTGGCTGCTGTATTTGTCTTTATTACAATCTGCATCCCATTCAACCTGTCATAACACTGTCCCATGGCTAACTCTATTTGCTGCAGAGTGACACTGGCAGTGGTTAAGTGTTTCTGAAGCTGGAGCACCTCCAGACGCTTAACTCTCTTATGAGTGGAAGAGATCTGATGGCGAGTCACGTCAGAAATTGAAGAGGATGAAGCTGTAGAGGGAGCAGGTTCTGACTCCGGTAGTTGAGGCTGAGAGGGATTAGCTTTGGCAGACTCATTAGGATCTGAGTCATCTTTAGCAGTTGAGATTATAGATGAATCGCCATCCTGCCTAGACATTAGATTCCTGATCGAGTGTGTGAATACTTCTTGGTTACGAAGGTCATCAGGATGGTTGAAGAGCAATAATGATTGAAGTAAGCGTTCTTCCTTGTAAACCCTTCCACAGTATAGGCCTGGAAGATAATCTGATGCTTATAAGTCCAAAGCGATCTCAGACTCAACATCATCTAAGCGCGAGCAACAATCTCCAGCACGTCCCTATTGTCGAATATCTATGGAACCAGTTTTAGCACCTGTCCTATCACCCTAGTCTTGACTTTAATTAGAAGTTGTTTCCCTAGAGACTGGGTGTCGGTATCTGGTTTAGAGTCGACATCGTCATAATCTGATGGCTCTTCCATCATGTCTTCCATGGGCCCAACATCCTTAAGGTGGATAAATTGAGGAATAGATAAGGGTTGGAGGTCAGAGGATTGGTAGGGATGAACATTAGCCATATCTTAGTCCAGTTCATCAACTAATTTTGATGATTGCTGGATGAGCGGTACGGGCTCCTCAGAGATGGGTCGCTTGCCAATGGCCTTTGCGGTGAAGGCTTCGGAGGAGCTCGGGACTTCCAAAATCTTAGATTCTAAAGCCAGAGGAGAGGCAGAAACAAGAGCAGTCTCCTCACTTCCAGTAGGGGGAGCATATATTGATGGGAGGATTCCTTTAGGATGAAACTCGGAACTAGTGATAAGTTTTTCAACCTGAGTAACGTCCATGTCGGCAGACTCAGTGCCGGATGGATCGTCAGATTTTTCTTGTGCCTCAACAGTGGGAATTATGTCCTTGGCTATTCCTTCTTGAAGACTTTCGGGCTCAGGTTGAGGAACCATCTCTGGTGGCGCATCAAAATCAAGGCTCCGAGCCACTGTTTGAGAGATGCGTGGTTTCTTGGAGAGGTGTTCAGATGATCCTCCCCTTCATTAGAACTTTCAGTGAGGCGAAGGATTGGCTCATGTACAAGATCCTTCATGGCCTCCTCAATGATAGACTGAGTCATTTTTCTTTTCGGATTGGTTGCGGGCTGAGGGACCTCCTTAGGCCTCTTAGACTTCTCAACAGACCGTGTCATAGGCCTATCTAATTTCTGTTTCTTAGCGCAAGGCTTATAAGTCTTGGATTTTTCAGTATGTGCTACTTTTGTCTTTGACTGAGCAGACACATCAAGTCGGGGCTTGGGAACCCCAATTGCATACAACATCTTGTTGGCATCAGTGAACTTTAGCATCTTGGTTGACTTGTACAACTCCACCCGTGAAGACAAGTGGCTTGTCAGTCTTCATAGTAATACATCCTGCGGGGATAGTCTCTAGTTCCTGAAGTAGATGAGATGCCCAGTCTGCCTTGGCTCCATCTGAGATGGCCATCATCATCCTCTGACCAGCTTTAAAGAGTTGATCATGGGAGCCGGACTTGCATAGAATGTAGTAGGTCAGAATGTAGAGAAGACCCTTGTACTTCGTCTTCAAGGCATTCTTCTTGACTTGTGTTTTGAAGATGGATTCATCGTCTTCAGTGAAACATTGTAGATACGAGTCTTCCTTTAAGAGATGATAATTCGCAGGAAGAACACCGTCGTGAGGAAGCTAGAGATATTTTTGAATCGCTTCCAAAACGTCGAACTCCACCACTTTCCCTTCAGGGTGTTGGTCACACACCATTTAGAATTTTGACATCATCTGTTCACCTTCTTGATTTAGGTAAAAGTAGAACTCAACAATATGAGCCGGCGTTAACATGTCTGGCTCCGCCTTAACGAAGTGTTTTAACCCAAACGAAGTTAAACATGCGAATACTTCATCCATGGCGTCAATCACACACATGTTGAAATAAAAAGGTGAATTGTAGATGATGGTGGGAAGAAGAGCATCCTCATTCTGCAGCGTGAACATGGCTGGGCGAACTACTGATTCTCGAGAATGTGCCATTTAATACAGATCAAACACGAAATGAGTAGACAATTAAGACAAGAGAATTTGTTTCCTACATTGAATCAACATGTACCTCTGTGAATACGCTAAGATGTAAGAGAGAGAGAGCGTGTACATAAATTTGTAAAATAAGCTTAGTGATTTTGAAGAAGGACTTTGAGTATCAGAAACTGTAGAGTTGCGAAAATGGCAGAAATGATATATATGAGGCGATTCATATTCAGATCATACGATTCATATTTAATCAAAGTAAGATATGACAAAGTAAGATATGATGACATAGTTGATTTGCAAGTTTAATAGTTTTATATCCTATAACGGGCCGACGCATTAATTGAGATACGATGTGTATTAAATGTAAACTGAGTCTGATACGCAAACCTCTCAGTCAGAAATTATAACTGACTGATACCACTTAGTAGAAGTTAGACTCAGGTTAAGTCCTATGACTCTGAATTTTTCAGAGTCATATGTTCCCCTTGGCTTAGTGAGTGAGACTTTGTTCACTTGGATCTAATAGACCCAGTTCCATGGAGAGTTGGAGAAACTTAGCTTCAGGTAGAGGTTTAGTGAATATATCTACTCGTTGATGTTTTGTGTCAATCTTTTCGAGTCTGATATCACCCTTCTCAGCGTGATCTCATATAAAATGATGGCGAATATCAACTTGTTTGCATCGTGTGTGAAGCACTGGATTTTGGGTAATTGATATGGCACTTGAACAATCACAGAAAATAGGAACGTTATTAGTGATAACTTCATAGTCACGAAATTGTTGTTTTAACCATATGATTTGTGAACAGCAGCTTCCAGCAGCCATATATTCAACTTCAGTTGTTGACGTCGCGACTGAATTTTGTTTCTTAGAGAACCAAGAGATCAACTTGTTTCCTAGAAACTGATAAGTTCCAGAGGTCGATTTGCGGTCAATCTTGCAACCTACAAGATCTGCATCTGAATATCCAGTTAATTCTAGATTATCATTCGAAGGATACCAGAGACCAAGATTGATGGTTCCTTTGATGTATCAGATTATTCGTTTGCCAGCTTCTATATGGCTTAGTTTGGGATCAGCCTGATAACGGGCACATACCCCAACTGCAAATATAATACCAAGTCGGTTGGCTGTAAGATAGAGGAGAGAACCAATAATGCCTAATTATTCAGTCTGATTGACTGGAGTGCCGTTTACATCATGTTCCATCTTCCAGTTAGTGTTCATAGGTATCCGAACTGACTTTCTATTTGTGAGGCCGAATTTGGCAACTAAGTCCCGTGTATATTTGGCCTGATTAATGAATATTCCATCAGGTGATTGCTTAACTTGAAGACCAAGAAAGTGGTTCATTTTGCCCATCATGGACATTTCGAACTGACTTGTCATCATATATTCAAATTCCTTGCAGAGATTATCATTTGTGGATCTAAAAATAATATCGTCCACGTAGATCTGAACTAATAATATATGAGTTTCTTTGATCAGTCGAAATAGAGTCTTGTCGAATGTTCCTTTCAGAAATCCCTTGTTGAGAATATAAGCTGATAGAGTGTCATACCAGGCTCTGGGTGCCTGTTTCAGACCATATAGAGCTTTCTTCAGTCGATAAACCTAATTACCCTTAACGAAACCCGGGGGTTGATCAACGTATACTTCTTCCTTAAGATCGCCATTAGGGAAGGTGCACTTGACGTCCATTTGATAGACTTTGAATTTGTGATGTGCGGCAAACACCAAGAATAACCTGACGGCTTCCAAGCGAGCAACTAGTGCAAAAGTCTCATCATAATCGATGCCTTCAGATTGACAATACTCTTTTGCAACCAGTCTGAATTTATTTTTGACAATTACACTGTTTTCTTCTCTCTTGTTTTTGAAAACCCATTTCGCCCGAATTACAGCCTGATGGGTTGGTCTTTCCACCAATTCCCATACTTTGCTTTGCTCAAATTAATTTAGATCCTCCTCCATGGCATTGACCCAATTTACATCATTTAATGCTTCCTTAATTGTCTTAGGTTCTTCCATGGATAAATAGCAGGATAACATCGCATGATCAATCTGATGACGGATCCTCACTCTTGTATTGGGATCTCCAATAATATCTTCTTGATTGTGACCGTCTTTCGATGTTTTATTCTTTCTACTGACATGTTCATCGTTGTTGTCAGCTTGAGTATAGGTCTTTGAGATATCATTAGGTGAAAAATTACGAATGACTAGGTCATCTTCAGAGTAATCTTTTTTTGGATCATTCACTGTTCCCCCTGAATTTGTGACTACAGTCTCAGTCTCAGTTTCCACTAGGGTTTCTTCATCAACTAGGTTACTTGACATTGAATCTATTTGGAAGATTTAATTTTATCCTTTGTGTTGTGGAACTCAGGTTCCATCTGAGCTTGTTCATCTTCATCGTCCCAAGTCAGGTTAGGTAGAAGTGTCTGACTTTCCTTGGTCAGGTATAGTTTCTCAATTGTTTTGATGAGCTCCTCAGGGTTTGGGATCTGAGTTTCCTTCATGTACTCATTGATAAATTCATTAAACACAACATGAGGTGTTTCTTCAATATAGAGTGTCCGACAGTTAAAAACACGAAAGACTTTGCTCACAAAGGAGTCTCCTAGAAATATTCCAGAGTCAGATTTGCTCTCAAATGTTTTAAGCTGATCTTTCTCATTATTATGAATGAAACACTAACAACCAAATATATGAAAGTAAGAGATAGAAGGTTTTTTCCCTTTCCATAGTTGATATGGAGTGCATTGATGGAGGTGAGTTAGAATGGATCTATTTTGAGTATAGCATGTTGTTGCAGTAGCTTCAGCCTAGATTTTTTTTGGAATGTTTGATTCAGTTAGCATGGACTTGACTGCATCCTTTAGTGTTCGATTCCTTCTTTCAACTAATCCATTCTGCTCAGGCATCCTTGGAGCTGAGGTTTCATGCTTAATTCTGTGCTCCTTAAGGTATCCACTGACATATGAGTCGGTGAATTCAGTTTCCCTGTTAGATCGGAATTTCTTAATTTTGATGTACTTTTCAATACTTAGCACGATGAACAATTCTGGAAGTTTGGTTCGTACATATTTCTTCTTGCGCAAAAATATAACCTATGTGTATCTTGAGTAATCTCAATTACCACCATCGTGTATTTGTTGCCTCCGAAACTGATGGGATTGATAGGTTCAAATAGATCCATATGCAGAAGTTCCAGTATTCCTTCTGTAAAGGGAACTTCTTTGTCCTTTTTGGTGAATCTAGTTTGTTTTCCTTTGAGGCATGCTTCGCACTCCTTTTCTTTGTTGTATACTTCATTTGGCATTTCTCGGATGAGGATTTTCTAGCAAGGTTGTTCAGCGCATTGAAGTTCAGGTGGTTCAGTCTTTTGTGTCATAGTCAGCTTACATCTGAGCTGCTTCTAGCAATCAGACAAGTATCAGGTTGACAACAAGACCAGTCTACAATATAGATGTCTCTTTTCATGTAACCTGATAACACAACATTTCTAGTGGACTTGTCCAAAATATTAGCATAACCAGCATCAAATAGAAGTTGGTGGTTATAATCACAAAACTGGCTAACAGAAAGTAAATTATTACTAAGCCCTTCAACATAAGAAACCTTTGGTACTGAAACAGTCCCAAAAGTAAGTGTACCATATCCTCTAGTTTGTCCAGATGAGTTGTCTCTGAAGATGACTTTTGATCTATCCTTTTCTTCATAGTCAGTCAGGATGTCCTTCATGTATGTCATGTGTTTGGGGGCATCCACTGTCCATGTACCACACAGTCCTCTTCAATGTATTGATTGCTTGCTGGCTAATCCTCTACACCTGCAAAGAAAACAGGTTCAGGTACCTTTAATTTTTGTTTGAGTCCTAACAGGTTAGTTAGTCCATGTGAATCCAAA
Organism: Lavandula angustifolia; assembly: GCA_028984105.1. NCBI lineage: Eukaryota > Viridiplantae > Streptophyta > Magnoliopsida > Lamiales > Lamiaceae > Lavandula > Lavandula angustifolia. The sequence continues at coordinate 68,395 of JAPVEC010000045.1, read as the reverse complement.
TTTATTTGACAACCCTGTTAGTTTTAAACGATCCAATCTTCTTTCCTTTGTTGACCACCTTGGTTTTGTTCGGAGTTACATGAGTGATAGGAGATGGGGATACTGACTGATAGTTGCACGAGGTCTGAGCTATGGTGTGAGATCGAGTTTCAGGTCTGACCTCAGATTTCCTCTCCTTTTCTTCATACATCTTACCCTTACCTTTGTTTGTCTTTTCTGGAGACATCTCATATTATTTTGTGGCCTTGATGAATCTATCTTTGAGGTCAGCCACTTCGGAAATTTTGGTGCAATTTTGAGCTCTCTCGTACACCTTTGAATCAATCTTTGCATTGTATCCAACTCCTTCTCGGTTTCCATGATGTCGTTGGTGCTTCAACATCTGTTCAAACATCTTTTGAGCAGCATCATATTTGTTTGATATTATCCTACGGTTACGTGTTGATTTCAGTAGGATGTCATAATCTTTTTGGAGGTTAGTGTAGTTTACTCTGACTTCTAACAGCTTGCGGTCATTCAGTTTCTTTTCATCGGTGAGTTTCAGCAACTTGACTTTCAGAGTCTCAGACTCAAACTGTTGTTGTTTCATATCTTCTGTCAGCTTCTTGATAAGCTGATCTTTTTCAATCTGATCTGAGGCTGAGTTTTTCTTGACCTTATCATATAACATCTCATTCTGTTTACTCAGAATGGTGAAATGTCTCTCCAGACTTTTGTGACTTTCGAGCAATTCGTCATAAGCATCTTGAAGCTCAAAGTCTTTTACTATAGAACTATATTCTAGTGTGTGTTGTGTGTAAGAATGAATGGAAGAGCAATGAGAGTTTACCTCGACTTCATCTTTTTCCATGAGACAAACGTCTTGAGTTGATGCTGAATCAGACTCAAGTTCGATTTCAGAATACATGGCCAAGTAATCTTCATTAGCGTCAGACTCCCTGAAGATTCCTTCACTCTTCTTTTCTTACTTATATTCAGTCTCAGAGGATGGTGAGCATGTAGTGTTATTTTCACCAATGAAAGCTTTTCGTTCCTTGAGGAACTTGTCTCTCTTGTCTCTACGCTCAGCTCTTTCCTTGGTGCTAAGGTCTGGACAGTCATAGTGATAATGTCCAGTCTTCTGACATGACTTTGGATCTTTCTTATTGTATTCTTTTCGGTGTGATGATTATCCTTCAGGCTTGTCTTTTCGGACTTCTTTCTTCTGGTAGTCTTTGCTGCTACGAGAGGATTTTGAGTAATGCTTGGATCGCTTTTTCCTTCCATTCTTTCTTTCATCACCTCTTCTTGAGTTTCTTGCAAGAAGAACGAACGCTTTTAGTAGTTCTTCATGAGACCAATCTTCTGGATTCTCTGATCTTTTAGAAGGCTTGAAGGCAATCATTTTTTAGTTCTCTTTATTTTTCTTTGAAATGTCAGGTCGCTCAATTTCGATCTCTGCAGCCTTCAGATCTGAGAACAGCGATTCAGGCAATTGAGTGTTGAATTCTTCAGATCGTTGGATGGTGTAGGTTATGTATTTCCACTCCTCCTTGGGTAGACCCTGTATGATTTTCTCGTTCAGCTCCTTGTTTGAGAAGGTCTTTCCGAGAGCGTTGATTTCATTCATTAGGTTGATAAACCAGATGTGCATGTCTTCTATTCGTTCTTCATCCTCAAAATAAAATTATCAAGTTTACGTATGGCAGCCTTAAGCTTATTATCTTTAATCTTGTCGTTGACTTTGCTCAGTTTCTTGAGTGTGTCCCACATCTCCTTGGCGGGCTTGCATGTTCTGACCCGACTAAGATCTCCATCGTTTAGTTTGAGTAGAATCTAATTTCTCACAACTTTATCCAGATCGTTGATCTTCCTTTTTTCAGCATTGAGCTGAACCTTAGGTTTGGGCACATCATCGCCAGTGACTATTGATTTGTTGCTGAGGATTCAAAGTGCAATGACCTTATACTAGGAACTGTAATCAAAATGGATTCGTCTGTGATAACGTCCGACATGCAGTCGTGATTGAAGAAAGATGTGACTCCATCCTCAGACTCCAAATATCGTATGTAGCTATAGAAAACATGGACATTCCAGACTTAGCCAGTTGTTCTGCTATAGTAACAAGTAGTGAGAAATTAAGGTGCAGAAATATCAAGTACAAGGATCTGATCGAGTCGACCAAGTAAACAGAAACAATAGTTGGTCTGACCACTGCTCTGATACCAATTGTTGGTCCCGATAAGAGTTTAGGTGTATGGGGGGCGGCCGATAGTGAGTCAGTCAGATAATGGATGCAGAATATATAGTAGATCTTAACGTAAATAGGCTTTTCAATGCAACAGTGAATGTGAGTGATGGTGAATAGTGAGCTGATAGGTGATGAATGTAACAGTAAAAGACTCAGATTTTATAGTGGTTCGGATTCACAAGATCCTACGTCCACTCCTCTGCTTCCTTAGTAGGAATCCACTAGGGTTACTCGTAGACTGATAAGTGCACATCAACACATACAAACAATCTATCTAACAAACAATCAAACTATCAAGCTATCGGTTTCGTTTTAATAATCTAGTAAGAGTGGGGTTTTGAGAGTTTGTTCAACAGCAAGAGTATGACAATACTCTTTACTCCAAGCTTAGAATGTAAGCTTTAAACACTTGGAGTATGAACAGTGGAAGGAATCTTCTAGCAATAGACTTGAGAGTGAGTGGTGATTGTTGGTTCTTTTGCTTTTGATGTGACTTGTGCTTCTTAAAAATTCCGTAACCTCGTTGTGAGAGGTCTTCTACTATTTATAGTCGAGCTAGGAAATAGATCCATTGTACAAGATCGAATTCCCATTGGCTCTGTGGTGACAATGGTCTCATGCATTGAATGCATAAACACGTGTCGTGTTCCGCTTGGTTCTGCGGATTCTATGCGAGATACTTTTCTGTCCCCTTTTGACTAGGGCTGACATGACAGCCTAAGATTGGTCAATGTTGATTCTGATGTTGTCGTGTTGCTCCGTTGACCATCAACTTTGAATGACGCGCCTTGTACCTAGTACCGTCTTCACACTTGAATCTTCAATGCGGCCTGGTGAAGACAATGATCTGAAGATCAATACAGCATGAAGGATGTTAGCTTCAAAAGCATGGCTTAAGAGATAAAGTGGGCTAATCAATCTAACAACCTAGTTTGAAGACAAAGGTTTAGCCTGGCTATACAGATACGGACTGAAACAACCTATCAAATACATCAAACTAGTTCATTGATCAAGTAGGAATTTGAAATCATTCAAAACTTATATTATTTTCCAACATTAACTACATGAGTTTTTTTTGGGGGGAGCTGCAAGACTATGAAATTTGGGTGTTTTTCTAATGAATTAAATTATACCACCCCTCGATGAAAATTTTGCCTACGTCTTTGAACAAGGATTTCAACTAATATATGCTTTAGTAGTGGTGGTATAATGGAGCTTAATCGGTGCGATCCAATAATTTGATTGGTAGCACCAATCTTAAGAGCGTCGAGAATCAAATTGTTGGTGAGAAACGGAATGTCTCTTCTATAACTTCTTGCACGTAGCGTGAAGTTGTTGATCTTAAGATTCGAGTGTTTGTACCTTTGCATGGTCTTCGCAATTAATTCCATCGAGCGTTAAGTTAAATTGGAATTGAGTTGAGATTGGATTGAAGGAGTAGATGAAATTGAAATGAAATGACAATAAATTGAAATTAAATTGAACTAATGATGAAAAGATATTCAAATATTAATTTGAAGTGTTTATTGAGTTTGACCAAGCAATAGGACGAAGAATGTTGAATTAACTTAAGAGTTGGTGGTAGTTGGCGACAGCAAATGTATGTGGAGAATCGATGCTGCATAGATTATGGTCGGATTAGTGATCTCCATGCAAGATTAAACTCCCTTTTTGATCTGCCCATTATCTACGCTTTGAAATTCAACTGTCGTCACCTCAAATATGTAAAGGGTTGAGATCTCGTGAAGATCTTATCTACTAACTTGGTATGGATTTTACGTTAGACAAATTGATCATGAATTCATGATTGATTTTCTTATATTCTTATTGATTGAATTAATTAATTTAGGCTATAAATATATGTTTGACGGGGTCTATTGTTTAATTCCTTCGTCCTTCTCATCGAACGAGCCAATATTAACATATCTTCGGAGTTTCAATCTTCTTTGGTTTTTTTTTTTTTTTTTTAATTTTAACTGAATGTACTATGCTCTGGTGTAATAATTTGTACAGACGATATAATTTTATATTACGCTAACAAATTTCACATTTTGTTAAGTGTTTGTTGGTTGATGAGCAAGATTGGCATTAAAACATTTGTATATCCCACTTACACCACGACGACTAGATTTTGTTTCTTTCTATTTTGATTTTGCGGTAAATCGCCTTTAAAAATTAATATTGAAAGTGCCTTAATCATTAACATTGGAGAATTTTATACGGTTTATAGAATTAAAATAACCTCGAATACGTCACGACTAAGAGATATTGTGCTCTTAAATATCACTAGTATCTAATTTATGTACGATTTTTGCTCTAGCTAAAACAGAACTCTCTTAGTTAGAAAACAAAAAAACACGTCAAAGTTTAAAATAATAATTATTTTATTCTCTTAGTTTTTTTGGTCCGAACCGAGAAGTTAGAAGAGTTTAAGAAAACAATTCAAGTAATGTAACATGCAGTACGATTGTTGTATGTAGCCCATTTTTCTTCTTCTTTACTAATTCAAGACCACAAAAACTGAATCTGCATAAACTTCACCTTAGTTAATAAACTACACTAAACTAACTAGGCTTATTCCTAACGGTGTTGGTGGGTTCGTAATTCACATACAAACAGAACTAGGAATCCATCTAGAAGCTTGCCTCAAACTAGACACAAAGATTCGTGATCAGAAACCAAAATCCATATCGATTTCAGACAGCGACTCGACTAATATAGATATATATACAAATATATATATCCATAGATATTGTCCGAGTTATTAGCTACATTATATAATATGGCAGCCTTTTTCGTGAATGGAAAATGGAATCTGAAATTTTAATTGGAAACGAAGGAATGTTGGCCAAAATCCTCTTTGCCCACTTTTTTTTTTTTTTTTTTTTTTGACGAAGAACCCGCAGCCGCTACCTTTGGTGCGCACAGGGTAAACCTCGCTCCTGTGCAATAGCCTGCAAACCACACAGAAGAGTTAAACCACCCTTAATGTAACAGGGTGACAGGCTCACACATAGCGTGTCCAGTGGGAATTGAACCCATGACCTATCGGTCCCTGAACACCCACCTTCACCGCTATGCCATCCCAAGGGGACCCTCTTTGCCCACTTTGATTCCAGCCATCATACTTCGTTATGTATCCAATCCTGAGCATATTTCTGAGGATGTAATCATATCATAATTTTGTTTAGAGTTAAATATCCCTGCGTATCATACACATTTCTTTTTTAAGATTAAGACGAATTTATGATCGTGAAACAAGATAAATATATGTATAACCAGATAGAGAATTAAGAATTTTGTAAAAAAAAATATAAAAGAAATAATATCCAATGAGATCATAACGGTTAAGATGCTAAGCATGTGGTCGCAGGTCATGGCTTCAAATTCTACCGTAGCCGTTATGTGGAATTTACACTGTTCGCATCAAAGGTAGCAGTTCCGGAATCCTAAAAAAAAAGGAAAAAAAATCATTATGGAAAAATATGCACTCCGCTATCGTGTATTACACACTGTTAATAACAAGCATCGAGTGGGTTTAATTGAATTCTATAATATTAGTTTTAGTATATAAGTACGAATGAATGAAAATCTTACATTACATAAATATGGAAAGGAGATTTGCTACAATTCTTACCGGAGCGGCTTGTATGTACCACTTTCATATTCCCTTGTGTGTACTAAACCACAAGGGTATTGACATGTAACATTTCTCATTAAATCAAGTAGGTCATATTTAATATATGTCAACAGGGACGGATCCAGCCCAATAAAATACCTTGGGCTAGGCATGAATCGAAGGAAATACCTTGGGCTGGACTAATATTGTTAACATATATTTTAAAAAAAATTCTAAAATTACAACAAATTATAAAAAAGAAAAAAAAATTTACTGGAGTTGGAGCCACCTAGCCCATAGGGTGGGTCCGCCCCTGCATATCAATACCATTGTGGAGTGGTACACACAAGGGTATACGAAAGTGGTACACAATGAATTCTTACTATTTTGCGAATTTGATCAATATTTTAATTAATCACATGAACAGTATGAGAAAAGAACCCTTATCTGGAATATTAAAAGTCTGACTAGATCAGCAGTTGTGAAATTAGGTTCAGTTATTCTTTCTTTCTCTTGGATGAGAATAAAAAGAGTATTACTATTTTTTATTTTTTTTTTCATATTCCTTAATTTCAAAATTAAATGAATTAATAAAAAAAAATCATGTAGTAACATGGGATGGATAAGTCATCATAACTTTTGTTGTAAGTTCGTAATAATTTGTTTGCCACATAATTCTCCACTCAAATTCTAGATGTATCATGTTTACCTATCGTCACATTGTTTGGACTTATTAAATAATATCAAAATACACTTATGGGAATATTGTAATAAATGTTATAAGTCAAATACTTAGATATAATAAAAGAAAAGTATTTACCTGTCACCCTGTCAAATACTATGTGATTTATCTGTCATCCTGTCACATTAAGGGTGGTTGAACCTTCTGTGTGGTTTGCAGGCTACTGCACAAGGAGCGGGGGTTTACCCAGTGCGCAACAAAGATAGCGGCTACAGGTTCCACGAATAAAAAAAAAAGTATTTAAAACTTAACAGCAATATTAGCAGGAAGAGAAAGATACAAGTTCAATTACTATTATCGCTCTCTCTCTCTCTCTCTTGCACTCTTCTCTTCTCAATCTTATTAAACACAAACAACATTTGGATTGTGGACAAATAATAATACATTTCCTCGTGATCTCTATTTATTATAAAGTATGGATCAACAAGTATTAATGCATGTATTTTTTTTTAATATCGAAATTATACATGGTTTGGAAGGAATACGACCACACAATGTTCGTAAGTGCGAATGTGAATCAGACGTGAGCAGAAAGTGGAGATGTACGAGGAAAAACACTATCGTTATGTTATCCAGTAGAAAAAGACTTCTATTCATCATCTCTTCTTTAACTTGCAAGGCAAAAGTTACAAGCTTCCCTAATTTTCTAACAGTCCAAAAAACAATAAAAAAGAAAATCCAAAAAGGAGGAGTAGTGAAGCTACAATGACTAAAAAGCCCTGCTTCAACCCTCCGCATATATATAAATATTTTCTTTTTTTTCGTAAATTTATTATTTTTATTCAGAAGTTGTCAAAATTTATAGTTTTGGGGCCTCGACGGCTAGCATCGGCGGCATGGGCATCGGCGCAGTCACGGCGAGGGCAGAAACAGGCATTATGTTCTCTTCCTTGATCTGGGCTTGGATTGTATTTGCCTCGATGTCCATAATTTGATGGTTCCCATATTTCACTGGTTCAAGAATCTCCTCTGCTTCCTTCTCCTTGAATTCCTTGTATTTTCCCCACAGTACGGAGTAGAGTCCCACCACGATCAGAATTGACCCCAGAATCCTGATAATTCAGACCAAAAACTATCAACCTTTGTCGAGTTTAAGGAAGAAAACTTTCAAGGATCAATGTAGGAGAATTAGTAAATTACCCTCCAAAATAAATGTTCTCGGCCAAGATGAAGGAGCCCATGATAGCAACGATGATCATCATGAGCGGACTGAAGGCTGTCACAAAAAACCGGCCCCCTCTTCTGCATCACCAGCCCTTGCACGTAGTACGCGATGCTCGATGAGACAATCCCCTGCATATTCATTACTAACGAGGATGAGTCAAAGTTGTTTGAGCTTGTGTTTCTTGATCAAGACATACTGAAGGATTAGCTTACAGCATATGCAGCAGCTAGAAGGTTCATGTCGAACCCGATGGCCCAAGCGTGGGGTCTGTGCTCCATCACAAGCGTCACAACGATGGATTGGAGAGTGCCCATGAAGCAGACAAGTGCAGTGAGGGAGAGCTGAGCTGTGTATTTCCTAAGCGTGATGGCTTGAAGGATGAAGAAGGAGGCCCATGCGAAGGTGGCGATGATTAGGAGGATGGACCCCTTCACCCAATCCTTATCGGTGTCTTGCGCCGCATCCACCGGGGCGTACGAGGGGTGAATGTATGCCGACCAGAACATTTTCACTACGTGGCCTTTGTAGAGTGTCATCAGCATGGCTCCGGCCACAGTCACTATTGTCCCCACCATCTTTGCTTGGCATCTTAACTTCTTCATGTCCACTATTTCCATTCTAAAACACATTCAAAGTCACTTACTCAGTTCGTTAATCCATGCATAATGTTAAGTTTGTACGTTTTCATTTTATTTCTCTTTGTCTACCTGCAAATGACTGCCATAACGAAGGTCATCGCGGGTAGCATGTTACTCATGGCGCAGGAGAAGGTCGGAGAAGTGAACTTCAGCCCGGCATAGTAGAAGTTCTGATCAATAACCGGCCTGCAAAGGAAGAGACAAAACTCGAGTTATATGTGCATGTTAATGTGTTACATATAATTTACTTTGCTTATATGATTGTATAGATCGAAATATATGTGTTGATGAAGAGACTCACCCAAGAAGGCCTAAAACGAAGAGCTGCACGAAAATCTTGAAGGTAATCTTTGGCCTCACTTTTCTGTAGTTAAAAAAGCGAAGCAAATAAATAATGATGCAAAAAATGGTGGTATTTTAGTTGGTTCATGTATCTATGGTTACCGTTCGAGAACTAGGGCAAAAGGGGCGATGACGGCAGTGGCGAATGCGTGTCGGTAGACGACGAGAACGTAGTGGCTCATGCCTCTGTTTAGAGAGACTTTTGTGATAATGTTCATTCCGGCATACCCAAACTGCAGACAAATCATGGCTATGTAAGGCTTAGCCTTCTCATAAAAGTTCCCAAGGCACCCCTTGCCTTCCATTTTCTTTAGTCTTGAGGAGAGAGAGAGAGAGAGAGAGAGAGGAAAACACTTGAAGATGTTGTGTTTGTCCTAAGGAAATGAAGGTTGGAAGTGAGGTATTTATAAGCAATTTGGTATCTCATTGAATATTCTGATTTTGCTGCATATATCCACTACGTGTCCCTATCGACCTGTGTGGCCTCCATTGTAGTGGCCGAGTGATATGAGAGAAACCAAACGAAAGTTGAGTTTAGTGCTGAGCTGATGCTGCGGGGTGGGTAGTGTTGGAGAATTAAGAGTATGGTTCTAATTAATGCACAAAAGCTTGTGTGTACCAATTTCGTAGATACACACAAGGGTATTTACATGTATTAAATATGGTCCACTTGATTTAATGAGAAATGCCACATATCAATACTCTTGTGGTGTGATACACACAAGGGTATACGAAAGTGGTACATTCAAGCCGCTCCGTAATTAATGAGAGTATTTTGGTATAGGTTATTTGTACTTTGTACTCATTATCATCCTACGGAATATCATAATGTTGATAGTGCCTTAATAAATCATGTAGTATCTTTTATTGTTTTTTCCAGATTATGGTATCAAATCCTCTATTCATACATCAAGAATATTGATATATCATGAAGAAAAAATAAAATACAAATTTATTTCTTTAATAAAATCAAACAATTGTTAAATGTGGTAGGCAGAGTGGCATTAGGAAGAATATAAAAAAGTGAAGCAGTAATTAATTTATGGGTATTGCGAGATGATGATGATGCTTTTTGCTGATTGCCTATTCGTTATTACCATTCGGTTTCGTTTCTCTGGGTTAGGTACTATTCTTCATGCAGAGTTGTATTCATTAACTTTAATGTACACACTGTCCACTAATTACAACTTTTCTAATTAATTACGTTAGTGCGTGTACTCTCTGTGTTTTCTGCACACATTGTTTATCACATGTACAGCATTTTCAAAATTAAAAAGAAAATCTGGATTTTTTTTAATGAATATATTCCAGCAGGAATTAGCATAAGAATATGTTGTGTTCAATTAATCGATCGTTGGCACGTGACGTAATTTTGTACTTTAATTACACATGGTGAACGGTGAACCTTATCCTCATAATCTCTTCTACATACATTATACATACGTGTGATGCTTGATTCCTTATCAGAGCTAGGTGATTGGAACTGAAATGATGAATCAATTATTTATAGTATAAATTTATTCTAATTTTGTATATTTTGTTATAGCAAGTGGGAATGACGTAGATGGAGGGGAATCTCAAACCACTGGATTCCGTGGATTAAATTCTTTTGGTATCAGAATTTTATTTACCGGTTAGCTAAAAATTCTCCTCTTATACCCCCAGCCACTACCTTTAATTTCGTGCGCACAATGTAAATCAAACCATACAGGAGAGTTAAACCACCCTTAAGGTGATAGAGTGACAAGTTCGCATAACGTGAGCGGCGGAACTTGAACCCATGACCTTTCAATCCCGGACCACCCACCTTCACCACTATCAAGGACGGAGCTATGTTTGGGCAAGGGATGGCAAATATCATCCCTTATTTTTGTCCATGAAATACCTCTAATATCCTTAATATTTAATTTAATATTTATTTGATTCATTAGGCCTAGTTTTGTTTTATTGAATTGAATAGAAAATTAATATTTTATTACTTTATTAAATAGAGAATACATATACATGTTACTTTATTATATTTATTAATTAGAGTTATATTAAGATTTGCACGCGACCTAAATATAATATATACTCCCTCCGTCCCATTCAACTTGTCCTTAAACTTTCCGGCGCGGTTATTAAGGTGAAGTGAGTTTTAGTAGTAAAGATGTGGGTCCTACAATTTAAATAAAGTGATTTAGTAGTAAATGTGTGGGTTCTACAATTTAAATAATGTGATTTAGTAGTAAAAGTGTGGGTCCTACAATTTAAATAATGAGATTTAGTAGTAAATCTTTTCAAATTCGAATTATAGGTGTGGGTCCTATAATTTAAATATCTTTAAATATTTGAAAAGATATTTGAAAAAGGTGGAGTATAATTTTCAAATCTTTTCAGATATCTTTTCAAATATCTTTTCAAATATCACAAGGTGTGGGTCCTATAATTTTAATTAATTCGAATTGATGCACACAAGAATCTTTTCAAATATCTCGAGAATATTTATTAGGATTTCAGATTTTTGATGAGAAATCCCATATATTATTCTTCTTCAATTTTTTTTCCTCACGAGGTGATTTAATATGACCTATTTTCGGTTATATATTATGTTAGAATTAAAATTCTCTTATTATCTAAATTCTCTGTAGTTCTAATTTTCATACATTTTCTATATATAGCTCATCCAAGAATGATAATTTGAATTAAAATATTATAAATTTTTCATTATTTTAATGAATATTTATCAAGAAATATTTTAAAAAAAAAGTCCGATAAAGAATTATTGTAGCCTAATGTCAATCCACGAAAGAAAGTGCAGAATTTGAAACACTTAACACTTTAATGAATTTTGATTTACCTAATAGTAACATTATTCAAAGTAAACCAAAAATAATTTAGACCAAAACATGACCAAATATTACAAAGTATCATCCTAAACTTCGTGAAAGAAGGAGGCTTTTAAACATTGTGCCCTCCCTTCGTATAAATCCTAGCTACGTCCCTGACCACTATGCCATCTCATGGGGACAATATTAGGTGCAAAGTTAAAATCTTGTTTTAGTCACTTGCCACAAATCATTTTCAATAATTTAACAATAATTATAGTTTTAACAATATTTGCAGGTTGTAGCGTCCAACGACCCCATCATCTCCACCCCCATAGGAACTATGAGACCATGTAGAACTCTATATATGCAATAAGTGGACTGCATTAATTGTCCCTTCTCAAGTTGAGCAGTAAACACAAGAATATTAGACTTGTACAATCCTGAATCTCGTTGGTTTATGGCACTAACTCGTCATTTAATGTGGATCAACCATGGGTGATATATAGTCACATGTAAAATGATAGTATATCCTAAATGAAGCCGTCACGTAGCTCGTTAGCCCATGTGACGACATCATCATCGGACTAATGTTTAAAAAGCGTTGAATCGATAAGACTGCAGTACTGCAGACAAAGTAGTTACAGACATCAAGTAAGTCCAATTAAGTGGTGGCAAAGAAATCGTGGGTGCCTACTGCCTACGTTTGTTGTTTCATGGAACAAACCATGAAAAGCTTTTCTAATTATCATCGATAACTTCAATAAAAAAAGAGTAACAAAAAGAAGTAAATGTGAGAAATATGCCTATGATTGCTCTAGTTTCTGGGTTGAGAAAAAAACAAAGAAGAAAAATGAATCGGTGGAGGGAAAGCATGATGAAAAGAATCCCAAATTTAGCTAGGCAATATATAGCACCAGCTGATCCTTAGTGTTTTTCTTTCTTTTTTCTTTTTTTTTTTGGAGCAGATGATTGGCTAGTTTTAAATTAATTTCCAGTAGTATATATTACTGATATCTTATCGCAATCTTCATTTTTGTTTGTAGTGTAAGAGTACGGTGATATGATTAAAATATAGCATAAAAATCAATGGAACTACTATCATCAAAAATTTGTCGTCAATAATGTGTTATTGACCAATTAAGTTATGTTGCCATGTTAGCAATTGGATTTAGGGACGATATTTTCGTCTGTAATTTTGTTGTCAATTGAATGACAGTAAACGATCGGGTAACGGTAGCCGAGCGGCGGCAACAATCTGCCGGCAATGGTGGTCGCGATTGAAGACCCCATGGTGTGGGGGCGTGCTGGATCAGTATGTTACACCATGGCCAGATGATGGAAAGGAAGGCGGCGGAAACGGGAGAGAAGCTCAGAAGGAAGGGGAGGAGATTCCCATATCTAAATCGAAGAAGAAGGGTTTGGATGAGAAATGCGATCTAATTAGATCTGGAAATCTAATATCTTTGGGAGGAGAAATCGTGGCCGTCAACACAACGAGTGGCTAGATTTCGATCTGTGGAAAAAGGAGGCCGCGCGTGGACGACCCAAACCATTCCACGTGTTATCTTATAAGTAGTATTAAGTACTTCTTAATTAAGTTTATTTGTCATAATGCCTAGGTAATATTATGTAGCCTTTATAAGGCAAAGTTGAGAACATTATATGGTATCCAAAAACAATTCCGTCTCCCTCTCTTTTCTCTCTACTGTTCTATCTCTCTTTCTCTCTCGATCTCCCTATCTCTCGTGCTCTTGTTTATTGATCTTTAGTTGTCTTACAAGAATTAAGACATTACAATCCAACTACTTTCTACCTATTACAAACTCCATTAGCCAATTCCGGTGGATAGCGTTGCAGTGGTATCAGAGCGGCACGGCCCTATGGCCGCTTCAAATCTGTCCCCGATCCTTTAGGATGGTCTTGTGGAAGAGGAGGAAGAACCAGTCCTACAGCCTGCGGACCTGGATGAAAAAACGCAGGTATTAATAAACATTATCAATCAAAACACACGCACTCTCACCAACAACTTATTAGGCATGATAGGCCACTTATCAGATCGGTTGAATCTGGTCGAATCACAACTCCACACTGGATCCAACCCAATAATATCACATGTTAGACCCCCCACATCACACTATGATAATCCCACAACGCGGTTAAGCCCTAGATCTCCCCCGAGGTTCAGGCAAAATGGGAAGGGGGTGGAAGAAGGTAGTGGTTCTGTGTTTATGGAAGGGCCAAGGACTGGAGGTGGGGTGTATATGGAGACACCTAGGTTTAATGAGGAGTTGAGGCCATCTATTTTGGGTAGTGGGGTGAAGCAAAACTATAATAGCTAGTACAGCTATTCCGGACTGATGGGGAACAACAATAGGGGAAATGTGTCAAGACCATACGCAAACAACACTGGAAATTCTGCTGGAATACTACCAATAGTGGCAAAAATCAATTTCCCAAAATTTGATGGGACTAGGTCAAGGTCATGGTTGATGAGATGTCATAGTTATTTTTCTATGGTCCAAATCCCAGATGAACAGAAGGTTGCCTTTGCCTCCATGCACTTTGAGGGAAAGGCATTAGAATGGTATGACAATTTGCCATTTAAGGGGGAGGAGCTCACCTGGGCACAGTTTGTTAGACTGATATCCAGCAGATTCCAAGATTTACAAGCTAACAAGGTTATAGGGGAATTGCATAAGCTGAGGCATACAGGAACCTATGAGGAGTATGTCTCCAGATTTGAGGAATTGAAGGCATTTATTGTCCACAGCAAGTATGGGGAATTTGATGAGGATTATTGGGTTGCTGCATTTGTGAGTGGTCTAGATAAGGACATACAGGCTGGATTAGAGATGCTCAACCCTAATTCTTTGGAGTCTGCCATTCACCTAGGCAGACAGCAGGTGCATTTAAATGATTCCCTATTGAGGAAGCTCAAAGACTTTACCAGGGGTATGACAGTTAATACCCAAACAAGGAGACAGGAACCAAAGGCAATACAAAAACAGGTCCAGAAGGGTACTCAGAACCCTAAGCTTGGATTTAAACTACTCACTCCCATGGAAATGGATCAGAGAAGAGCCAAGGGGCTCTGCTATAACTTTGATGAGCAGTTTGCCCCAGGTCACAGATGCAAAACTAAGATCAATTTCATGGTGATGGCAGTTGAAGAACAAGGGGAATTCTTAAATACAATTGAGATTGAGTCTGATGATGAAGATTTTGGTGATGCTAGTGATGAGCTAGGGATGGCAATGGTAACCTTGGGATCTATGGAAGAGGAATCTAGAAAAAGCATCATGAGGCTAATGGGTAGTTCTGAAGGTCAGAAGCTGAGAATCCTAGTAGACACAGGGAGCTCCCTTAGTTTCCTTAATTCAGATCTGGCTTTGAAACTGGGAAGAAAATTTGAACCAGCAAGACCTCTTAAGGTCTTAGTGGCCAATGGTAACCTTATGATCAGTGACAAAAAGATTAAGGGTTTGAAGTGGAGGATGCAGGAGTATGACTTCATCTATGATCTGAGGTTATTACCAACTGCTGGTTATGACCTAATTCTAGGGAGTGATTGGCTGAAGGTAGGGTCTCCTATCATACTGGATTATGATGAAAGGTTTTTCTCAGTTATGCACAATGGTGAGAGGATATATATAAACACAGCCAAGGGAAGAGGCATTCCAAAACCAACAACTGTTGCAGCTGTGTACCAACTGCTGCAGCATAGCTCTTCTACACCAGAAGAGTTCCTATTATTGGCCATGGAGGAAGGGAATGATCAGAACAATCCCTTAATGGAACCATTGCTCAGATCCTATCAAGACATCTTTGAAACACCAAGAGGGCTGCCACCCAGCAGAGGAGTGGAGCACAAGATTATTCTACAACCCGGGAAGCCTTCCTAAACAACAAGTATCCTTATAGAGTCTCTCATGCACAAAAGGCGAGATTGAGAAAACTCATGATCGAACTATTAGAGTCTGGGGAGATTCAGCCCAGCAAAAGCCCTTTTTCCTCCCTTGTGTTATTGGTGAAAAAGAAGGATGGGACTTGGAGGATGTGTGTTGACTACAGGTACTTAAATAGTCTGACTGTGAAGCATGACTACCCTATCCCTATCATTGATGAGTTGTTAGATGAGTTGCATGGTGTCAGATTCTTCAGTAAAATTGACCTAAGGTCTGGATACTTTCAGATCCTTATGGACCCTGCATCCAGGTACCTTACTGCTTTTAGGACCCATAATGGTCACTATGAATACCTAGTAATGCCCTTTGGGCTGTGTAATGCTCCTGCCACTTTTCAGTCTTTAATGAATCAAGTCTTTAATGGAAGACTAAGGAAGAATGTATTGGTTTTCTTTGATGATATCCTAGTCTATAGTGAAACTTGGGAAAAATACCTACAACATGTAAAGGAGGTATTGGAGATCATGAGTGGACAGAAGTTGTTTGCCAAGATGAGCAAGTGTGAGTTTGGTAAGAAATCTGTTACTTATTTGGGTCATATCATATCTCAGCATGGAGTAGCCACTGACCCTGAGAAGATTACTGCAATGATGGAGTGGAAGGTCCCTAGCAATTTAAAGGGGCTAAGAGGATTTCTAGGTTTAACTGGCTACTACAGAAAATTTATCAAGGGGTATGGAATTCTCAGTAAACCCCTAACTAATCTACTGAAAAAGGGAGCATTTGAATGGGGAGAAGAGGCTAACAAGGCTTTCCAAAAACTGAAAGAGGCTATGGTTACAGCCCCTGTGTTGGCTCTTCCTGATTTTAGTAAGGACTTTACCCTGGAAACAGATGCATGTGGAACTGGAATTGGTGCTGTGCTTATGCAAGAGGGCAGGCATATTGCTCATCTTAGCAAGGTCTTGAGTCAGAAAAATCATGCATTGTCTATATATGAAAAGGAGTTCTTAGCTATTCTCCTTGCAGTTCAGAAGTGGAAGGGATATTTACAAGGGAATCATTTCATCATCAAGACAGATCAACAGGCTCTAAAACATTTGTTGGATCAAAAAATCACCACACCTTTACAACATAAATGGATACCAAAACTCTTGGGTTATGACTACTCTATACAATACAAGAGGGGAAAGGAAAATGTGGCAGCAGATACTCTATCTAGGAGGGATACAAATCAGTGCCTAGCAATTACCAGTGCTATACCTCTTTGGGTTAAAAGAATAGCAGAAAGTTATGTGGGAGAACCTCACTTAGCCACTGTTGTCTCAGCTAAGGTGGTGGACTCATCTACTTATCCTGAGTATGTCTATTCTGGGGATGTATTGAGGAAACAAGGGAGAATAGTAATTGGGAACTATGAGGGACTGAAAAGGGACATTATCAGAGAGCTTCATAACTCAGCTTTGGGAGGACATTCTGGAGAAGAGGGAACTTATCAAAGGGTTAAGAAATATTTTTTGCTGGAAGGGTCTGAGGAAGGAAGTAATTGAATGGGTGAGTTCAAGCCCCATATGTTCAGAAAGCAAGACTGAGAGATGTTCCAGTCCAGGCCTGATACAACCTCTACCCATACCTAACCAGGCTTGGACTCATATCTGTATGGACTTTGTGGAGGGACTACCTAAGTCACAAGGAAGGTCAGTAATCTTGGTAGTGGTGGACATGCTTACCAAATATGGCCATTTCATTGGTTTGAGTCATCCCTACAGTGCACCCTCTATTGCACAAATCTTCTTGGATAATATAGTGAAACGACTGATAGGGATCATGTGTTCACCAGTATATTTTGGACAGAACTTTTCAAACTACAGGGAACCAAATTGGATATGACTTCTGCATATCACCCTCAGTCAGATGGACAAACTGAGAGGGTGAACCAGTGTCTTGAGACATATCTCAGGTGTATGGTGAGACACAGCCCAAGACAATGGCATAAATGGCTGTCCTTGGCCGAATACTGGTATAACACCAACTATCATTCCAGCCTAAGGATGACTCCCTTTGAGGCCCTCTACGGATACAGTCCTCCTATATTTACTATAGGACCATATCCGAGGACTGACTCTCTTGACAGTTTGCAGCTCGCAGAAGAGAGACTACAACTTCAACAGAAACTCAAGGAGAATCTGTTGAAGGCTTAAGAGAGGATGGCCAGAAATGTCAACCAACACCGAACTGCGAGGCAGTTCAGCGTGGGAGAGAGAGTATATCTAAAGCTACAGCCTTTCCGGCAGACTAGTGTGGTTCTTAGGCAAAATCAGAAACTATCACCCTGTTACTACGGACCTTATACCATTACAGAGAAAATTGGAGAGGTAACGTACCGTCTTGAGCTTCCGGCCGGGTCCAAAATATGGCCCGTCTTCCATGTCTCCTTCTTGAAAAGATCCGTGAAGCCCAACCGTTTCCACTCCGTTGAGTTGCCTCGCTTGGAAGACGACGGATCGGTAGCATTCACACCCTCAATCAAGGGAAAGAGAAGTAAGACGACAAAAAGGGGAAGAGTTATTCACTCATTTCTAGTTGAATGGGATTTTCAAGGTGCAAAAATGGAGTCTTGGGTTTGTAAGAATTACCTGGAGCGAAGACACCCGCAACTGCAACCTTGGGGACAAGGTTGTCCTGAAGAAGGGGGTACTGTTACACCATGGCCAGATGATGGAAAGGAAGGCGGCGGAAACGGGAGAGAAGCTCAGAAGGAAGGGGGGGAGATTCCCAGATCTATAAATGCAATCTAATTAGATCTGGAAATCTAATATCTTTGGGAGGAGAAATCGTGGTCGTCAACACAACGAGTGGCTAGATTTCGATCTGTGGAAAAAGGAGGCCGAGCGTGGACGACCCAAACCATTCCACGTGTTATCTTATAAGTAGTATTAAGTACTTCTTAATTAAGTTTATTTGTCCTAATGCCTAGGTAATATTCTGTAGCCTTTATAAGGCAAAGTTGAGAACATTACATGGTATCCAAAAACAATTCCGCCTCCCTCTCTTTTCTCTCTACTGTTCTATCTCTCTTTCTCTCTCAATCTCCCTATCTCTCGTGCTCTTGTTTATTGATCTTTAGTGGTCTTACAAGAATTAATACATTACAATCCAACTGCTTTCTACCTATTACAAACTCCATTAGCCAATTCCGGTGGATAGCGTTGCACAGTAATTATAATTGAAGTTCCCTAACATGAGTTTAAAATGCCGACGTGCAATATTGAAAAATTCAAACTTGTTGATGGAATAGAGAGGGAATTTTCTGCTGCTACATTGGCCAGCACTTCTCAAAATTTAAATTTACATCAGCATTCCATCATTCATTATACAATTATATAGCACACTAGTCACGAGAGTATCGAGGCACAAGATCTTCTATTCCAAAGTCATATATACATCAGCAGTATATACCAACTAAATCATAAATTTCATCACAAGGAAAGAATCAAATGAGAACCAGATTGATCTCTGAATGAGAATTAGGAACCAATCTGCATCATTTATTCTAGTTATTGCATGGCCAAATTTGAATCTTGTCTCTATGTCTAACCCTTCTGTTCCGTTATGCATAAGAGATAAAGTGTAAAATTAGGGTTTATGTATTGCTCGTGGGAGGTGTTAGAGCTCATTATTATGTCCCACATCGACTTGGTGAATATCCTGACTCCTCCATATAAGTTTGGATATCCCTTCCCTTTACAAGGCCCTTTAAGGGGAATATGATCCAATTTATCATGGTATCAGAGCAGACCCAAGCGATGTTGATTTGTTTGGTCCCTATATTGGACCGGTTCTTATGGACCATTTGTTTCCACGTGTAGTAGTCCGATATTCATACCGGGCTATACGTGATGTGGCGTGTTAGAGCCCAGAAATATGCATGATTCCTAGTTCTCATATAAGGATGGGCTTTCATGGACATGCATCCTTTTATCACATATCTTAACAGTAAAATTGTTGTCATAAACGAAGATTTTGTTGACAATTTTTGTGAACGTCTTACATCTTCGGTCAATGTTATATTAAAGCATTGAAGCATGAAACAACTAGTAAGGAAAAACGAAGTTGGTTTAATTTCTGTGAACATTTTGAGTTTTGGATCTTCGTTGCTTTGCAGTTAACTTCTCAATTATTTACTATATATATAAGCTAGCTAGTAAGATATGTCTTTCAAATGCTAATCATTTTAGTTAACCAATAGCAGCCCACTTCTTAATTATACAAGAAGTGACTTCACTCAAACCCATAACCATCTCAATATTTTCATCATTCAATAAAGTCGTGACGCCAAAACAAACAAGATCAAGTGGGTTTCAGTCTTCAATTTTTGCCTCTCTCTCTCTGTAGGGGTGATTACGTGGAGCACCTGAAAATGGGCATCTATTCACCCTCAATTCATGTCGATAGACATGGGGTAGTGTGGAGCGACGTAACATTTATCGACAGTTGGTTTCAAGCTATGAAGCCATTGTCTCATAAGTTATTCAACAAAATAATTATGATGCATGAGTTGCGTCGGCTAAGATTCAGTCAGTGGAATATTACGTTCATTCTGTGTCTTAAAAGGTCTTGTTTTGGGATCTCTAGGGCTGTATATATGTTTCGATGCTTAGGAACTACTCAGCTCTTCACCTTTTTTGTCCAATATAAATTAAGTAAATCTATCTTTTTTAGCGTAACTTGAGGGTCATACTTTGTAAGTTTGTTAATTGTCGGCCGCACAAACACATATATATCCTCAATAAACAAATATTTTTTAAAATCATAAAATTAAAATAAACAAATATTTTTAGTAGCATTAAAAAAAACATTTAACCAAATGCTCACTCGCATTCTATATATAATTGGATGGATAAATTTCGCTTTAGTTGTTATAGCTTTCTCTAGCTTAAACATTCACAACAATAGAATTGGCTATGATTTGATGGGTTTCAATTAAAACTACTTATGCTTGTTTATTTTAATAATATCTTTAATTATTAAAATAAAAATATTTAGACCAACATGTAAGTTAGATTTTATTATCTAAAAACTAAAGATCAATTCCGTGGTTATTCTAGAGATATGTTTGCAAATGCTTATTATAAGTACTTCTTATTTGTTTTTGTTTAAAGTCGGAAATAATTGCTTTTAAGAAAAAAAACAGAAGGTTTTTAATATCAATAATAGAAATCAGATATATTTTGTAGTTTCGCAAATTATGGTGCTTTAATTACCAAAACCATCTCAGTGGATGTTTAAAAAAAACTTCTTAATTAAACAGTTTAGTTGCTTAATTTTAAAAAAAAAAACTGTCTAGTAAGTAGCTTTTTTTCAAACACGAAAAAACTTATTATACTGTTAAGTGCTTAAAATAAGCATTTACAAATTCTTCTTAATGAACTAGAAAAAGAGCATGTGAATTAATAAATGTATAATCTATAAGAAATATTATAATGACCATTAATTAGCTAGAAAATTACATGGACGGATGAATATGACATTTCTGTTGAATCGTAACAATTTACTTCGTTTTGACTTTGGACGGATGAATATGACAATTCTGTTGAATCCTAATGATTTATTTCATTTTGACTTTTAACTCTGGTAACTCTTAATTCATATTTGTTTTAGGTCATAAGCTCATAACTCAATCGAATAAAAAGGACTTTCCTCATAACTTTTATTTAAAATGTCATAAGCCAAAGCCACTCATAAATCATAATAATTGCTTAAGGCAGTGTTTGCAAAAAAATTATTAAGCAGTTTTTACAATTTGTACTTAAAAGTTGTTTAAAACTTTTTTAATAAAAGTTGGAAGTGTTTGCATCACTTAAGAAAATATTTTAATTTTCGAAAAAATTATCGGTATTTGCATTAATTTAAAAAAAAAGTAATATAATTTTAAAACAACGAAGCTACTACTTTTAAAAGCACTCTATAATTAATTTATGAGCGTCTAATTATTATACTTATTTTAAGTTAAATAAAAATTATAAGGCCCTAAAGGCAAGCATGTGAGGAATCAAAATGGCGCAGGTGCATAATTTGACTTTTTAGATTATTTGCAAAATAAGTAGTATTTTTTTATTCATCATTTTTATTTTGAAATTACAGATTTCACCCTGCATCCTTGTTTCAAATAAAATCTGCATAAGACATCCTTAATCAACCAATTAGTTTGTTTATTTCAGTAACATAAAATGACAAACCGCATGCAAATTGCTGCATAAGCAAAAAAGGCCTGCAGACCCTTATCGAGACAAACTTTCATTAGAGCATCCACATCCCTTTACAATTTAATCATCCATCCATCATATTCTCTCTCCGGCACGTCAGCTTTTTTTTAAACACTCAACTTTTAAATACTTAATTGCATTCCTTCATCCATCCACATAAATAATTTTTACTTTATTGGGTCCCACTACTTTAATTTTTTCAAACATTTATATTTTAATAACAACAACAAATATATAATAATATTTTTATTACTCTTCGAATAAATAAATAATTATAAAATAAAAAAAATTATTAATTAATTTAGATAAATTCATTAAACAATAAATACTAAGAAAGTAAAAAAAACAATTTAAAAACTAGCAATAACATGGAAAATTAAATAATACAACACTTAAAATAAAAATTACGAACTAGTACATCAAAATATTAATCGATCAATTGTTGTTGTAGCGAGTCCATATATGCTCAACCAAGTCGTGTCGAAGTTGGTGATGTACATCGCTGTTACGTAACTCGGAGTTGGTTCGAATCACATTTCGAAATTCTGGATTTGGACCTTGAACGAATAGTGGGGGTTCATCATCTTCATCATTGGGAAACGATGCAACCATATCCCCCTCATCCTCAACAATCATGTTGTGCAAAATTACACAAGTTAACATGATGAATTTTATTCTTTTCCTATACCAAGATCGAACTGGCCCTCTAACGATTACCTATCGAGCTTGGAGCTTCCCGAATGCTCGTTCAACATCTTTCCTAGCAACCTCTTGCCTTTCTTTAAAAAAGCTCCTCTTTGGATCGTCTGGGCAAGGAAAAGACTTCACGAAAGTAGCCCATGTTGGATAAATTCCATCTGTCAGATAGTACTCCGGATTATAATGTGTGTCATTCACCGTGAAATCATTCACCGTGAAATTAGTCTCAGACGCATTTCCTGAGAGCACATGGTTGAATAGCGGAGATTCATTTAACACATTGATATCATTTCGTGAACCAGCTACACCAAAAAAGGCATGCCATATCCATAGATATTGGGAAGCGACAGCTTCTAGCACGATCGTAGGAGAACCATGTCCCCTCGTAAATTGACATTTCCACGCGACTGGACAATTCTTCCATTCCCAATGCATACAATCAAGACTTCCCAGCATTCCCGGAATCCATGTCTATCATTGTGCATCTGAGTAAGACGTTGAACGTCAGCTGCATTTGGCCTTCTCAAGTATTGACTGTCCTAGATCTCTACCACAATCTTACAGAATGTAGAAAGACATTTGATTGCAGTTGATTCCCCCATTCGGAGATACTCATCAAGATGATCGGCTGGTACTCCATAGGCCAATTGACGAATTGTCGTGGTGCATTTTTGTAGAGGAGACAAGCCTCTTCGATATATTGCATCGTTCCTCTGTTGGAAATATGACGAGTGATTCTCAAGTGCACTCACTATTCGGAGGAATAAGTCTCTCCGCATTCAGAATCGCCGTCGAAATATGTAATCGGGATACATGGGTACCTCGGCGAAATAATCATTGAAAAGTTTTTCGTGTCCGTCTTCACGATTCCTTTCGATATACCTTCTCGGCTGACGCCTAACTTGGAGACACCTTCTTTCATATTCTGTCATTACTGCCTGATTATGTTGAAGAATCGCTTCATACAAAAGATACTCTAGATCATTGATTTGTTCTTCGTTGTTACTGGATGAACTAGAACTGCTTGTGGAATATTAAGCCATTTTTTGTAGTAGCAAAGTTTGAAAAGAATCAATATTTGAGAATGTGAGGAACAATGGATCATTGACTACTATATATAAAATATAAAATGTGTTGTAATTTATGTTTCACTTTGCACTCTATATATAGATGAAAATGTTAACGACTATATTTACTATTTATAACGGATATATTGTGAAATAACAGTTATATATATAGATGAGTAACCAAAATCCTATCAGGTAGCTGTTGACTAATTAATTTGGTCATAGTAACTTTTTATCCTATAACCCACCATGCTGATAAGTTATTCTCTCTTTTCTCCCATCTAAACTATTGGACAAAAATTTTCTCTCTACATCTAACATTATTTCTACATTGTATGAGGTCATCCATCCATATGGATGGATGGCGATGCTCTTAACGAACCCTTTAAAGAATTCATTCTCAGTCGTTACTTTCAGAAACTCTTGCAAGAAACAAAATTCCTTTTCATGTAACCTGCAAAGACTGAAAAATTTGTTGGAAAATCGAAAAGTGTTTATATATATATATATATATATATATATATATATATATATATATATATATATATAAACACTTTTCGATTTTCCAACAAATTTTTCATGCTAACTTGACTTGGGAAAATTCATGCTAACTTTCCAACAAATTTTTCATGCTAACTAATTTATATATATAAAAAAATTAGTTAGTTATTATGGAAATGGTATTAGCATTTAATGCTAACTTGACTTGGGAAAATTCAGCCCATTTCGATCGCATTTTCGAGCCTCGATATATATTCAATTTATGAATTGAGATATATGACGTCGATCTACGTTTTGAGTAGATAATTATAATGTGCTTAATTTCTCGATTCCTATTTTCGATAAGTGAGAAATAGTGGCTCGAAGTTTGGGGGGACAAAACTAATATGTTACCTAAAGTGGAGAAACTTACCTAATTCGGGTTTTGGAGAGTTATTATATTAATCAATGTCCCACAATGATTAATGTATAATGTTTTGTGTGGTATTTAAGTCTCTACCATTTAGTATGAGATAACAAAGTGACATGTGGTGGGCTTGGGCCACACATGCTCATGTGGTGGGCTTCGTCTCTCTCTTATGGGTAGCTAACGGCTCTTTTGAAGTATGGTGGCGTGTGTCATTTCCCTCCATTTCTAGAAAGTTGTTGACTTGCGGCTTTAGTAGGTGAGGTTCGGAAGGTGGTTGAGATGCAACGGACTTCAAGGAGATCACGAATGCCGCTTCTCTCTTCCTCGTATTGACTCTGCTGAAAAGTGAGTTCAAATATCCTGACAATCAGAAGACTGTCTGGCCGTTGCTGAGTCTGATCTCTGATTCGATAGCATGCTCTCGCCGAGTCGGCTTTGCGAAGATCGGCTCCGAGTACGGAACTGCTCTCCGCCGAGTTCGGTTCCACTAACTCCATTCGGTATCTTGCTCTGCCGAGTCCAAGATCACCGAGTTTTCTACTCGGTGTTGAGGCGGATAATCTACTGAGTGCCTGAACCTGAGCAGAGGGTCTGCTGAGTCTGAAACCTCAGAGACAAAACATATTATAACGTAATGGTTCACCAATCAATATAGGGTTTTGGGATCTTCAAATCTTCATAGACTCTTTCAGACCACAGTGCTACTGAGTGTATGACAACAAAGAAGACTGAATCATTTCCCACTATTTACCAACGTTGCTGAGGATAGAATCATCACCCAACAACCTATAAATAGGAAGCTGCATTTCATTCCAAAAACACACCTGAAAACATCATCTGCATCTTAGCTCTTAGCTCCAGTAGTTGTCCAGCAGCTCCTGTCCTCGCCGGAAGTCCAGTTCGCCGGAGCTGGAAGATCTTGCAGTGCTGCAATCCTCGAGACGTCGTTTCATCTTTGGGAACGATATGCCAATACCGAGAGCACTACCGGGGCGTATTTCATCTTGCGGAGAGAGGGCTCCTCGACTCGACGAAGATTTGTTTTAAACATTCTGTTGTGTTTTCGTTTTTCTGATTCACGTGTTTGTTTCCGACTGTATTAGCAGCTTGTAATTTCAACAATCGCAAGACGAAATACCTACTCTTTACCTAGCTGCTTGAAAACATGTCTTCCTCAAGTGCTGTCATCTCCGACGTTGCCGCCGCCGCTGCTTCTGCCGCCGCCACCAACCCTACTGTTTTTGATGTCATTGCCTCCTCCGGCAATGTAGTTCCACCGATGTCTGTTCCACCGGCATTTGCAAATCCTACACTTTCTGCCATGGCTGTCGCCACTGATGCAAGGATAGCACTTAACCGTGCTAATGCCACTAACTCGGCATTCAACTTCAACGCTATGTCCTCTGCCTTGCAGAGTAATGTCTCATTTGGGAGTGTGAACCACCTTGGTGTGGTGGGAGGCTCGAACTCGACCACGATGGCACCTATGCACTCGTGCAGAGTCTTTGCCGAGAAGCCGGCGAAGTTTGGAGGAGACGACTTCAAAAGGTGGCAGCAAAAGATGTTGTTCTACTTGACAACATTAGGGTTTACAACCATGCTGATGGAGAATGCTCCTGCCCCTCCAAGTGACAACGAAGAGAACATGGAAGTCCGGATAGCCTACGAAAATTGGCTAACTTCTGACTACTTTTGTAAAAACTTCTTGCTTAGTGGACTAGATGATAGTTTGTACTGTGTATATGCAAATGTAAAGACCTCCAAGGCAATTTGGGAGGCACTTGAAAGAAAATACTACTGACGATGCAGGAACCAAGAAGTTTGTAGTCGCCAAGTTCTTGGACTACAAAATGGTGGACTCTCGACCGGTCATGGAGCAAGTGCAAGAGTTCCAACTCATTGTCCATGACGTCCACGCCGAAGGTATGCTTTCGCCAGATGCTTTTATCATGGCAACCGCAATCGAAAAGCTTCCCCTGAGCTGGAAGGACTTCAAGAGCTACTTGAAGCACAAGCGAAAGGAAATGACGCTTGAAGACCTTGTGGTCAAGCTCCGCATCGAGACCGATATGAGGACTCGAGATAGGAAGGGCAAAGCACCCGTGGAACTGAGAGTTAACCTCGCAGAGAAAGGTGGAAACTCCAACAACTCGAAGAGAGGGCGTCCGAAAGCAACCCCAAAGGGGAGGGCAAGGTGCAAGCCCGCAAGTTTGAAGGGGACTACTACGACTGTGGCAAATCCGGCCACATGTCCAAAGACTGCCGAAAGCCGAAGAAGAAGAGGGCTCGTCAAGCCAATATGTTGGAGATTGACCTCACTGAAGCCGACCTTGCGGCCGTTGTTACTGAAGAAGCAAACGTCGTGGAGAATGAGGGGAAGTGGTATATTGATACCGCTGCCACGGCACATATTTGTGGTGACCGAAGCCGCTTCACCAAGTACAAGAGTTGTCAAGGGTGGAAGCTCAATATGGGAAATCAAGCCTCATCTCGAGGTAGTTGGCTATGGTCTTTGTGGTGTTAAGGTTGAGCTCCGGCAAGAATCTTACTCTTTGAGAGGTCTTTGCATGTCCCCGACATCCGGAAGAATCTTGTGTCCGGCTCTATACTAGTCAAGAGAGGGTTTAGACTAGTTTTTGAGTCGGATAAATTTATCTTATCTAAATTTGGAATGTTCTTAGGAAAAGGTTACCTGTCTGAGGGCCTTTTCAAGTTATCTGTAATGGCACTGCGCCAAGAGCCCATTAAGGCTAAGAAGAATGAGAATGAAGCAACTTCCTCCTACTTGATTGAGTGTTCCGATTTATGGCATTCTAGATTAGGACATGTTAATCTAAATGCGATAAAAAGATTAGTTAATCTCGATCTACTTAAAGTAAATGAGTTTAACAAAACCAAGTGTGAGGTTTGTGTTGAAGCAAAATTGGCTAAGCTGCCATTTCATTCTATAGAAAGGAACACAAAACATCTAGAACTCATTCACACTGACGTATGTGACTTAAAGTTTGTACAAACTAGAGGTGGGAAAAAGTATTTTATTACTTTTATTGATGACTACACTAAGTATTGTACTCTTTATCTTTTAAGGAGTAAAGATGAGGTGATTGAAGCTTTTACTAACTTCAAAGCAGAGGCCGAAAACCAACTTGATTGTAAAATCAAAATGGTACGAAGTGATAGAGGTGGAGAGTATGTAGCTCCTTTTGAAGAGTTGCGTAAGACAAATGGTATTATTCATCAAACCACTGCCCCCTATTCGCCTCAATCAAATGGTGTAGCTAAAAGGAAGAACCGAACCTTAAAGGAGATGATGAACGCTTTGTTAATAAGTTTTGGACTGCCCCAGAACATGTGGGGGGAAGCCGTTTTGACGGCTAACTACTTATTAAATAAAATACCTCTAAAAGGTAGAGATGTGACTCCTTACGAGTTGTGGAAAGGAAGGAAACCTTCCTATAAATACCTCAAAGTAGGGATGGCAATGGACCGGATTTGGACCGAATCCTCCTCAGTCCAGATCCAGATCCGAGATTTTTTACTTTGCTTCAAATCCGGTCCAGATCCATTGGATCTCAAAAAATGAGATCCAGACCCAAATCCATTGGATCCACAGAGTCTCGGATCTAGTTTTTTTTAATTAAAATTAAAAAAATTCTAAATCAATTAAAATTTAACTAAGTTAATTAATTCTACGATAACACGATAATCTATAAGAGCATTACTATCATTAAAAAAAATCAAAATACTCATGATATTATAAAAATATTACAATCATCTATAAAACTACGATCTTCTCCCTAAAAAAACTTCCAAATTCGTGGAAGTGGGTACTCAATCCTCCCTATTTTCTATTTATTAGATTACTAGTAAAATATTTCAAGCTCAACAAATAATGTGATTTGATATTTTAAGTAAAATAATATAAATATAATATTTTAGATATGATAATAAAATAATATTTTAGTTACAAAAATTGGTGGATCTGGACCGGATCTGGATCTCAGATCGTAAAGTCCAGATCCAGATCCGTAATTTCTAAAATGGGTCGAGATCGATGGGTCCATTTTTTAAGATCCGAGATCCGGAAAAATGGATGCGGATCCACGGATCTGGGCCGGGTCCAAGATCCATTGCCATCTCTACCTCAAAGTGTGGGGGTGTTTGGCTAAGGTAGAAGTGTCTTTGCCTAAGCAAGTTACAATCGGACTTAAGACCGTCGATTGTATCTTTATAGGATATGCACTGAATAGTAGTGCATATCGATTTGTCATTCATAAGTCGGTTGTGCCCGATATGAATGTTGGAACTACTATTGAGTCAAGGAATGCTATATTCTTTGAACATATCTATCCATGTAAAAAAGATGATAAAGTTGAGTCGAGCTCTAGTGGTGAAGCAAGAGAAGTTGCTAGTAGTTCTAGAAATGTGGGGGTAGAACCCGATACACGTAAAAGGCAAGCTGACGATCTTGAAACTTTAGAACCAAGACGTAGCACTAGAGCAATAGTTGCTAAGGACTTTGGTCCTGATTATGTTGTCTTTCTTTTGGATGAAGAACCGCGGTCTATAAAAGAAGCTCTTTCTAGACCCGATGACCCACTTTGGCAAGAAGCTGTCCAAAGTGAAATTGATTCCATCATGCAGAATCACACTTGGGTCTTAACTGACTTACCTGAAGGTTGCAAACTATTAGGATGTAAATGGATCCTAAAAAGAAAGTATAAGGCAGATAGATCAATTGACAAATATAAAGCTCGTTTAGTGGTTAAAGGCTTTAAGCAAATTGAAGGATATGACTTCTTTGATACTTATTCGCCTGTAACGAGGATTACGTCTATCCGTGTGCTTCTCGCGATTCTTTGTTTTGCACAATCTTGAGATTCACCAAATGGACGTGAAAACTGTCTTTCTAAATGGAGATTTAGAAGAGGAAATTTATATGGAACAACCTGAAGGGTTTGTAGTACCTGGCCAAGAGCGAAAGGTATGTAAGTTGGTGAAATCCCTATATGGGTTGAAACAAGCACCATTACAATGGCACTTGAAATTCGACGAGGCTATATTGTCGAATGGCTTTAAGATTAATGAATGTGACAAGTGTGTTTACATAAAGAATACAAAGAATGGTCTTGTAATTGTTTGTCTTTATGTAGACGACATGTTAATTATGGGACAAAACCTTCAAGTCATAAATGACACCAAGCGTATGCTTAAGAGAACTTTCGATATGAAAGATATGGGAGTTGTTGATGTTATTCTTGGAGTGAAGATTCAAAGAACTCCCAAAGGGATTGTTTTGTCTCAATCTCATTATATTGAGAAAGTACTTAAGAGGTTTAATGCCTTTGATAGTGCGCCGGCAAAGACTCCTCTAGAAGTTAATGTTCACTTGAGCAAGAATAGGGGTGATCATGTTGCTCAAGAGGATTATGCTAGAGTCATTGGTTGTCTTATGTACATCACGAATTGTACGAGGCCCGATCTAGCCTTGTCCCAGGTGAACAAGGCGAGTCGCTATACTAGTAATCCTAGTAGAGAGCATTGAAAATCTCTTGTAAGAGTTCTGAGGTATTTGAAATACACTCTTAACTTTGGGTTGCACTACTCGAGACATCCCCCAGTACTTGAAGGGTACTGTGATGCAAATTGAATATCCGACCCTAAAGACTCGTTGTCTACTAGTGGTTATGTTTTCACTAAAGGGGGAGGAGTTGTGTCGTGGAGATCCACGAAACAGACGTGCATAACCCGATCCACCATGGAATCTGAATTTATTGCTTTAGATAATGCCGGTGAGGAAGGCTACGTAATTTTCTTGAAGATATTCCATGTTGGACGAAACCCGTGCCACCTATGACGATTCAATGTGATAGCCAAGCGCCTATTGGTAAGGCCAAAAGTGGGTTGTATAATGGTAAGTCGAGAAATATTCGTCGTCGACATAATACCGTAAGACATTTGATCACGAGTGGGGTTATCTCTGTAGACTATGTCAAGTCTATAGATAACCTAGTGGATCCGCTTACTAAGAGTTTGAATCGAGATCAAATGTATAAGCTCGTAGAGGGAATGGGAGTTAAATCCACAAATTAAAGACGATTATAATGGATACCCAACCTTGTAGATTGGAGATCCCATGAACTTGGTTCAATAGGAAAAATAAGCTATATAAGTCTGTTGATACCGCACTCAATTTTTCTATTCCCTAAAAGAGCTCGAGAGTGTTGGTGACCTGTCAAGTGGTGAGGTTAAGTCTTTGACTTTTAATGATTCTTGGATGCCTTGAGAAGGTGGAGTATGACAGGATACTCGAGTAAGAATCACCTATGTAAGTGAGAAGTGAGGGCCGCTTCTATGTAACACTTATGAATCCAAAGAGGTTGTCCATGGCCTGTAAAGGACACAAACGTGAGAACGGACGAGGTTGAGACTTTATAGTGTTAGTGCTATTGTTTAAGTATACACTATGGAGGAATAGTTCAAGGCAACGTGTCCACTAGTCCGTCGGTATGCTCGATAGCACTGACTAAGGAAGGTTCAAGGTCACAAGACACCTACCCTGATGCTTTATTGTCTCGTGAGGACAGAGTTGTGTGTCTGCATGCATGCATTTGGCTATTTCCACTCATGTGGAGGATTGTTGGAAAATCGAAAAGTGTTTATATATATATTTATATATATATATATATATATATATATATATATATATATATAAATTAGTTAGTTATTATGGAAATGGTATTAGCATTTAATGCTAATTTGACTTGGGAAAATTCAGCCCATTTCGATTGCATTTTCGAGCCTCGATATATATCCGATTTATGAATTGAGATATATGACGTCGATCTACGTTTCGAGTAGATAATTATAGTGTGCTTAATTTCTCGATTCCGATTTTTGGTGAGTGAGAAATAGTGGCTCGAAGTTTGGGGGGGACAAAACTAATATGTTACATAAAGTGGAGAAACTTATCTAATTCGGGTTTTGGAGAGTTATTATATTAATCAATGTCCCACATTGATTAATGTATAATATTTTGTGTGGTATTTAAGTCTCTACCATTTAGTATGAGATAACAAAGTGACATGTGGTGGGCTTGGACCACACATGCCCTTTTGTCACCCGCCTCACACACGGCGCGGCGCGCCGCACCGCACCCGCGCCGCGCGCCGTGCTCGGCCCCGGCCCCGGCTCTGACTCCGGTCCGTGTCCTTGGACTTGGATCTTGGATCTTGGCAATTGGTCCTTTAGGTGGTCCGTGGGCTTGGCAGTTGGGCTAGGCTATTGGGCTAGGTGGGCTGGCCCAGTCGTTGATGTAGTGAGCCGACTACACTTGATTACTATCCGTGGTGCTCCTGCTGCACCAGAGTGTATCTTTTTGGAAGTCTGTGGAAGAGACTGTTCAACAACTCTCCACACTCCACTCTCCACTTACCATACCCACGTTCGTCTGCATTAATGGCTCCAACACCCTTTCATCTGGGGGAGCAGCCATTTCATTCCAAAAACACACCTGAAAACCTCATCTGCATCTTAGCTCTTAGCTCCAGTAGTTGTCCAGCAGCTCCTGTCCTCGCCGGAAGTCTAGTTCGCCGGAGCTCGAAGATCTTGCGGTGCTGCAATCCTCGAGACGTCGTTTTATCTTTGGGGACGATATGCCAACACCAAGAGCACTACTGGGGCGTATTTCCTCTTGCGGAGAGAGGGCTCCTCGACTCGACCAAAATTTGTTTTAAACATTCTATTGTGTTTTCGTTTTCTCGATTCACGTGTTTGTTTCCGATTGTATTAGCGGCACTGTAATTTCAACAAAATTAACCAATTATCTATGATATGATATCCCACCATCAAAAGATATTAAAAAGCTGAATCCTTTTCTTTAATTTTATTTTCCTTCTTTAGGTCCGATCTTTTTTTTCTATCATCCCATATAATTGATGGGCTTTTGACCGACTGTCCTAATTTCTTTTGTTTGATGGTGCGAATTTAATACATTTTCCTAACAAATTATTATTGAGAATACGTGTAATAATCGAGCTTAAAAAGAATTCGTGGTCAAAGATTCATTTTAAGTGATCATCTTTATCTGAGTCATGTATCTTTATAGCTTTCTCCTGTGATTTTCCACTCATTTGCTGCCTATAACAACGTTTAATTAAGAAGCACGACAGCTTTCTTAGCTTAACAATATTAATAATAATTAGCCGATGGAAGAAACAAAACTATTATCCCTAAACAGCAATAAAAGAAGATCTTTAAAGTGATGGAGATTCACATTTTTTTTTTCTCCTCTCCCTCTAAATAATTGAACTTTACTCCAATAAAAATGGGTTGATTTACGTTTTTGGACTAAAGTCTATGAAGTCTGTCTAATAATCTAATCTTTTATATGTCAAAAAATGACTATTGGTGTTCCCTGTTCGTATCAATGGTGACTGGTGACCTATAAGGTCAATAGCATCTAATATCAAAGTTGTACTTTTTCGTTCCATTTAAAACGACACATTTTCCTTGTCGGGCATCCCATTTAAAATGACACGTTTCTTAAAATGGAACAATTGTGTAAACCACATTTAACTATCAAAAAGTTAAACAATCTACACCACATAACATCACTTTCTTAATTCTCGTACCCAAAAGAAATGTGTAATTTCTAATGGGACGGAGAGAATAAGTTATTCTATCTTGGACGCTACAACCTAAAAGGAGACCAAGAAAAAAAAGTTATAATAGGAATTTAGTACTTTTATTTCTACCATATTTTTCATTCAATTTAGTCCTATAATTTACTTGAACAATTCTTAGGGAGCATTTCGTTCACAACCTGGAATTGAATTCGAATTTGGATTCAGAATCATTCAGTATTTGGGATAGACGGATTTAATACACTTATTAGGTTTTTGGGTTTGGAATCATTACTACTTGATATTTATTTCAAATTATTTTGAAATATAATAAGATGAATTCTCAATTTTACCCATAATTTATTTAAATATAAATTATGAAAATTAAAAAATCAAATCAAATGAAAAAAATAAAGAATGAAAGCACAAAATAAAAAAAGGTAAAATTAAATAATTAAATGAATGGAAGAATGAAAAACGAAAAATGAAAAAATGAAATGAAAATGAAAGTTGTTGGGTTATTTTTTAAAATATTATAGGAAATCAAATTTGGAGTTTTGATCAAAATCCATCAAATATTAAAGAATCGGGGATTTTCATGTTCATAAATATCATTTCAAAATTTCAATTAGGGATCAAGCCAATTCCCAATTCCGAAACTCCTTTACTGAACACCCCCTTAAGCCTGTCATGTCAACTAAACAGCGGATGGCCCAAACTGAAACATGCTACAATTATAACTTAAAACGGTTATCACCCAATTAGTGATCTTAGCGGTTTTGATTTGGATCCATTTATAAAGCCCGCCCGCTATACCTGTGCAATGAGCTTAAAGCCTCAATGAATGGGCCCGGATGAATTTAGAAAACTAAAAACTTAATTTTGTCTTAGCAATTTGGAAAAACGTATACCGCATATGAAAATCCAACAGAAAGAAAAAGGGAAACTTGCACGTATATTACTATAAGCTGACGGCACACCAGGAAACATCACTCTACATTTTGCATAGCAGTTAACTAAGTTATAGTCGAAGCTGCGCCTTACCTTACACTCTGTCTACAAAACTTCACCGGCTTCATTCTGAGCAGCTCCTGTGAACGGGAGCATGCACGAGTAGGTGACGTATCTCACACTGTCCATTAGTACAACAACAAAGATTCGTGAGAGGGACTTTGTCCCCATCACGCCATCTACATCAGCATCAGATACCTCTCTAGGGTCAAAGAGTACTGATACCACCATTGAAGATGAAGATGAGTTCTTCTCTTTCTCTGATCTTCTTCCTGTATGCTCACTAGAAAAGTTGTGGGAGGATTCTGGGAAGGGAAGAGGGTGAAGGAACCTCCTATTCCTTGCTCTGATTGAGTGGGTAGAGTTCTTGTTCTGTGCTTCACTTATGTTTCTTGAGCTACTGGCTGGAACTATGGCTCCTGATGTAGAAGCATCTGATGCGTCAAACTGGAAAACTTCAGTACACATACCAGCGCTCAACATTGGCCCTGAAAATAGTGAATCCAAACGGTATTAGCTTTTTGGACAAAGACACTTATCATGAAATCACAAGTACGATTAGAGGACAAATATCGTTGAACCTTCAAATACTTGGACATGATTATCCCAATACAATGCAAGACAGAGTTTTTAATGCAGTGCAGAATAACATCATATAGAAGCACATGCAATTATGTGCAATCAAGGCAGGCATACAGTAAGGAAACATAAGATCATTCCCAAGCAAGATATATGAACAAAAGGTATCAACTGCTATAGCATATAGAAATACAAAGTCAAAAGAGTTGCACAAAAACAAGCCTGGATATGAATTACAGCAAGCAATAATAATGCAAATACATTCATTATCCAATGGATTACCCTTACCCATGAGACCTACAAAAGTTCCACCACATGAGTTGTGGCCAGGTTCAAAAATTCAAGCAACAATCAAGATTTAGATTAACACATAATACTGCAATCAGTGGAACTTTCTGTTTTTGATATGTTTAGCTATATAAAGATTATTATTAAATAAAAGAACATCAGATGCAAAAAATAGCAATTACCAGCCAGGCCTTCGCGGAACCATTGCTGAAGCCTGCCATCAGTTGCTGTAGACTTCATACTATCCTTATCTTCAACACCAAGAGCCCTTAAGAGGGGATGTCTAGCCCCATTTCTTCCCACATTTTGACCAATAACTGCAGGACCTAAATGTCCAGGAACTGCCAGACTGGTTTCACCACCTCCATTCTGGATAGATGCTATGGCCTTTTCACTTGCTAAAACAGAATGGATGATTAAATTTCCATCAATCTTAACAAGCTTACTGTTCCTGGGCACATACAGCGATGCTGCGAGAGGTTCACTTCCATTTCCCATGTGAACATTTGCTTCTGCACTTGGCTCCCCTGGACTACCATGACCTATTTGACCATGATCTACACTACTATTACTATTACTACTAGAATCTCTTCTACCACCATGCTTCTCATCAAACTCAGTACCATTTACCATCAAAACTCTTCCACGATGTTTTTCGTTAAACCCAACTCCAACATAACTTTCCCCTCCGGCAAATGCTTCCCTAGCTCTGCCGTAGCTAACATTAACCATTGGAGCCAAGCCTCCAAACAACAATATGAAAAACAGCAAACCAAGAAAACTAACACCTGCAACCTTCTTGGTCTTCGCCCCCTCATTCTTCTTACTTTCTACTTTCTTACTTGTCTTTGATGACTGTGCCGGCTGCTGTGGTTTCAGCCTAGGGATCGGCACCAAAGGCACTTGAGAGCAATGCGATTTGATCATATACGGTTGTGCATACGGCATCCATGGGTGCATCATGGCTGGATGTGTATACATCCCAGGAGGTGGCGATGCCATTGGTGGAGGCGCAACGGCGACTGCAGCAGCACCAGCACCAGTACCCTTTTGTTGCCTCAGAGTAGTATTTTCAGCCATAAAATACGAAATCTTCGAATTTAAATCTTGAATTGTTGAATGCATGGATCTCACCTTATCCTCCAACTCTTCTACGTAATGTTTCTTCCTCTGCCTAGATAACTGGGCACTCTCCCGATTCCTCAACAACCTTGCCTTTCTTTTCTCATCCTCCTCACCAAACTCGTCACTACTATTGCTATTTGTAATCTCTATATTACAGTTAGACTTCCTATACTTATTAATCCTGGAGTCGCTATTACTATTCGTCGTATCTTCACCTTCCTTTTTCCTTTTCAGCATAGAAATGTTAGCTGGATCCTCTAACTTAATCTTCTGATCTACAACACTATTTCTACCCAAACTGTTAGTCGAATTAGGTGAACTTACCAATCTGGCGACATAATTATTTGAGTCCTCTGAGACATTAGACTCAAAGTTCCCGGAATCCTGCGATTCTGGCGAGTTGCAATTTCCATCGCCGCTGCAATTCTCAGTGCTTCCGCGGTTCGATCCGTTCGATTCCGGCGACGGCATGTTGATATATACAGAAATCGGATGAGACTCCGCATCTGGAGAAGCGGAATCCAGAAGCCCCGAACCGTCGCAGCTCCGATCACCTGGAAAATCGTCAAATCCAGAAATGTGACGCAGCTCCGCCGACGAAGACTTGAAAACAGAATGCATTTGGTCGTTACTCGGTCCAAATTGGACGAAATTCGGATCCGCTCCGGATAGGGGATGAGACTGTCGCAGTTGCGAGGGGTTAAGGAGGTTTTCGGCGGTAGGAAGGGAGAGATCATCGAAGGAGAAATCGAAATCAAGGTCCTCAAGGACAACGACGTCGTGGCTTCCCCTTTCTCCGATCGCGCCATCGACGTTGAAGATATTATGCGAAAAGAAACCTTCTTCGAGAGGCGGGAATCGCAGTCCGGATTCAAAATCGCCGAATTCATCGACGGCTACAACCGTAGTTTCAGCCATTTCGACGGAGTGTGTGGAACTGGATATTTAGAAATTTGGGGTAAAACTTTCTCGGGTTTAAGTAGGGGAGTAGGGTGGGTCCAGATTCCAAAACGGTCGACTTAACACGCGTCCCTGCGCACATTACGTCATTCACTCATTTAAGTTGATTTTCACTTCAACTTAAATTGGTTCGGATTTAGTCATAAATAAATCCCCATAAGTATATTAGTACATGTATTTTCTGAATATGAAGATCCTTTCACATTATTACACTGTATTTAAGTTAGTTTTTATTCACATTATATTAATTAGGCCCAATGAAACATTTATTAATTAAATATAAATATTAGTACATGTATTTTCTGAATATTGAATAGGAAGTTGACATATTAGACGAAATGACTACTCTTTTATAGACATTAAGATCTTATTTTCCAAAATTATTTTTAAGCGTTACTCATAATTTTTATACATACATACATAAGAGTCTAATGTGCCATAGACAACATAGATTGTTTTCTTTTGAAAAGGACAATTTATCTTTTCGACAGGACATATGGAAACTCCACACATAATGTAAATTTTCCATTTACAAATGCAAATTGCCCAAACAGAAAGAAATAAAGTCACAGACTCAAGACCTCCACGGACTTCATTGTTTCAGACTTGCGCTTTCACCCATTACGTATTGGAAATCAGGAATTCGAAGCAACTAGAAAATGCGGATATTTCAAAAATATTGTCATGTATATTTTAAAATTCTGTTCTAAAATAATACCCCAATCATGTTATTAGTGATTTAATACAAACATTAAGAAAATTATATTTGTGTATGATAATGTAAAAGTAGTGTGATACCGTCCAGAAGCATCTTATAAAAGAATGAGGGAATAATAAAATTGTTAGATATATGACAATATGGCAATGTCCTGTCATATACTACCTCCGTCCCGTTTTAAGTGATCCGTTTATTTTCGGCGCGGAAATTAAAAAAATTGATGATAAAGTATAAGAGATAAATAGATGATAAAGTAAGAGATGGAAGATGAGTGAGATAATGAGAGAATAAATGAAAAGTAAAAGAAAGAAATAATAACAAAGTTATAAAGTAAGAAAAAGAAGATAAGTGGGATAATGAAAGAATAAATGAAAAATAGGAGAGACAAATAATAAAAAAGTTATAAAGTATGAAAGACAAATGATAAAGTAAGAAATAATTTGTAATTTTTTTTTAAAAATTATTTCTTTTTTTGAAAACGAATTACTTTGAGTGCCTGAAAATAAAAACGGATAACATAAAATGGGATGGAGGAAGTACATTTGAGGACACATTCGATTACTTTGATGACCGTTGTTTTTGGCCCATTATATTGGCATCCGATTTACTTTGGTCCGTTATTTTGGTTGAGTCCAATTTTAGTCCGTTAATTTGGTAAATTGTCCATTTTTAGTCCATTTTACAAAATTAGCCAAATTTGTCCAATTTTGGTCATTGAGTTAATAAAAAAAATTAAAATAGATTTTTAATATTAGAATATATTTTTTATATCAATTTTCATCTTTTTTATATTATAAATGTCCGGTTTTAACCCATTATGTTAAAAAAAAGGGGTTGATTATTTATTTATTTATTATTTTAGAATTTTTTTAATTATTCGGGTCTATTTCCGAGCAAGATTTTCTAAAATTATTCGACAAACAACATAAACAAAATAGAAAAATTCGGCCGGAGATAGGCCGGAATAATTAAGAAAATCTTAAAAATACATATTAAGAAAATTAATTAACCTCATTTTTGGATCTTTTTTAAACGTAATAGGTTAAAGTTGGACATTTATAATATAAAGAGATGAAAATTGATATTACAAATATATTATAATATTAAAAATAAGATTTTTATTTTTTTTTATTTACACAACGGACCAAAATTGGACAAATTTGGCCAATTTTGTTAAACAGACTAAAAATGGATAATTTGCAAAATTAACGGACTAAAATTGGACTCGACCAAAATAATAGATCAAAGTGAATCAGGCACCAAGATAACGGGCCAAAAATGATTTTTTCCCTCAATACTACCCTCAATTGACTCAAAAAATTAATTATTTATAACCGCCTTATAATCAAGTCCCTCATATTAGCCTCTAGACAATCGATCATCACTCTCGTCCCTTTTTCTCTGTCCTCCCCCACTTTTCCCCGTTCCATCATTTCTCATTAATTACATGCTTTTGAGTTTGCTTATCTTCTACTTCAACCTTCAATCCTGAATTCATGACTAATGAATTGATTACTAGTGAATGGTGTCTTTCTGTATGCTTAACTACAATTTTAATGCTATTTAATTCACTTTGTAATATATTTTGATGGTAGCTGGCCGGAGCGGCTATCTTTTTAAGAGATAGTCCACCTTATGCGTGTTTTGTATTATACAATCACAAATCTGTATTATTAAAGAGTTGTACGGTGTTGCAACCATCTTTATTGTTTCATAATTCTTAAATGCTTAAAAATGTGATACCGAAAACGACGCTCAAATTCAACGTTCTAGTCAAATTCAACGCTCAAATTTGAATGTATTAATAGATGTACTTTGTTTACAAAAAAAAGTTTACTAATCTTTATTGCAATAACTAAATAGCATCTCTATAATTTTATCTTAATATGACTGATCTTGTATTATTGGATCCACATCCGCTTATGTCATGTTGACGACATTATTCAATTTTTTATTTTTTTATTATTTCTTTTTTAATTTCTTTTTTATAAATCTTTTTCCACTTATTGTATGGAGGGATGTGTCATTCGTTGTGAACAAAAGAGTCCTTTGTTGTAAACAAAAGTGTTGGTCCAGAAACGAGCCTTCAGGTGTAGAGGGGGGGAGGGGGTGAATACACCTGACCTAAGTGCGAATTTCAACTCAAACGTGAAAGTCAGTTGTTACTGAATAGTGCTACTGAACGTGTCAGTTCGCCAAATAGGCTTTCTATATCGCGTGGGCAGAGAGTTTGTCTACTGAGTCACTATATACTGACTTCAGTCAGCGAACAATAGATTCCGTATAAGATAGTGTGCGGAAGTACAGGTCCAAAATAATTTCCGTCTCAGTTTTGAAAACACGTTTTATGTAAGTGTATTTTTGAAAGTTTAGTTGTATGCAGTATAAACAGTAAATCAATGAAACAAAAAGTGGTTCGGATACACTGGATCTTACGTCCACTGTCCTTAACAAAGCAAGAGTTCTTGAATTAATTTATACTGAGCAAGTGTCAGTAGATATGTTCGCAAGACAGATACTCTACTTATAGTCGTAGTAACTTGATCTGTAGGCTGGACAGATACTCTACTTATAGTCATAGTGACTTTACAAGTTCAAACACAAGGGTTTAATTTTGTCCAACTAAGAAGGAATTCTTACAATAAGAACAGTTCAATAAATTAAACTCCTTCGGTTTTTCTAAGCTTAAGATCTTACAATGAATGCTTATGATAGAGAAAGGGAACTATTGATCTCTAGAGTGAAGAACTAAGATTTATATCTCCGTGAGTAAGTTCTTCGCTGAGTAGGTTGTTTGATTGCTAGAGTGTTTGAATGCTTAAGTGCTTTTGGTTCCCGGTTTCTTTTCTACATGAAGATTGTTCTCTATTTATAGTATCGACTCATGAATAGATCCGTTGGAAGGGGTCTAGACACGTGTCGAAAACGCAAAGAAAAATTATCATCTTGAATTTAAATGTCACTGTAGAGATTCTCTCTTTTTTAGTATAGGGAGCAACTTTCTGTGAATGCAAGTACGGTGCTGACAGCTCCTCATTGGTCGAGGTTAGGGAGTTGGTGATGCTTGTTCAAACTCCAAAGCAGATGCTGAGTTGCCTTCCTCTGATTCCTCGGACAATTTATTGAGTTGTCTTCTACTGACATTCTTCTAAGATATTCAGTACTTGGCTCGAATTTCTTTATTGATTCAGTGGATTCTGAGCTACCTAACTAAGTCTCTGGTGCGAAGTTCATCTTGCTAACAAAAGATGTTCTACCGAACCTATCGACTCATCGAACTCTAGCTAGCCTATTGAATTCCTAGCAAGCTGAACTCAACTAAGCTATTACATTATCAAGGTTCATCATTCAATTAAGGGGTTTTGGGATCTTCAAATCTTTATATCACTGAATCTCATACCCAACAATTTCCTCCTATTTGATGATGCCAAAACCTTTATATCACAGATAACAAATACATTGAATAAATAAACAGATAATATCATAAGTGTAAGTGTGTGATCTGATCACTGAGGTGATCAGTAGTGTTAAAGAGAAGCTGGCTATAATGACAATGAGTGATTGTCAAAGCCAAAAGATATAAGATTTCATATATGAATAGTGAACATTGCAAGTACATAGAAATCCTATATCTATCGGATCTATTATATGAGCTTGTCTTCCTGAACTTCTGCTACCTCGCCTTGAAGTCTGCTGACTTCTTCTCTGGTACTTCCAGTCCATATGAAGAGTAGATGCTAAGAGTATATGTTGTTTCTCAACTCTTTGATATCTTCTTTATCATCTGGATATGTCATTGAGAGATTTTTCCCCTACATAGCTATCTCAAACTCATACTCGATTTCTTTTTGGCAAATCTGTCCTTCAAGAATAAGAGGTGAAGGCAAGATTCTGAATTCAGGTGCTCTAAGAGGTAAGTTAGATTGTTCAAGTACAGTCAGAATCTCTGCATACACTTCTGAGTTTAAGACCATTAGAAATTCTTTGAATGCAATGCCTGGGTTTAGTTAATACATAGCCTTCCAAACATAGAAGCTCTTGATGAAGGCTACTTTGATCTCTTCCCATGCTTGGTTGATCTTCCATGGCACCCATTTATCAGTCCTTGGATATCTGATAGTTTTGATGTTATTGTTGGACTTTTGCCTGAAAAACTTTGAGGTTGTAGGGATACTTTTATCTTTCTCAGAGACTCTTTCCCTGACAACTTTCTCTATCTTCTGTCTGAGTTCCTCCAGATCGGCTAATCTGACTCTCTCCTTAGCCTCTCGAATCTGTCTTGCTTTAGCAGTAATATCCAACCCTCTTTCGCAGGCATCCTATTTTTCCTTCATCTCAGCTTCATGTTCTTTCGAAAGTTTGGTGGATGGAATGTTCTGCTCTAACTCTTCATTTGCTTCAGCTTCACTAGGTTCAGCTGACTTGGACTTGTGAGTTTCTGGAGCTTTGTCAGTCGATTTTTCATAAGTAGTTTTGTCCTTCTGTGCCTTTCTAGGCGTAACAGATCGAATTTTCTTGGGCACTGGGGCCTTGATCTGAATACCTCTCTTTATTTTAGCTTTGGAATCCTCTTCAGCTTGAAGGCGTCTGGCCATCTCCGCATCGTATTCAACCTGCTCCTCAGGTGTTCTGAATCTGAGCTTAGGAACTTTGACCTTAGGAGGAGGTGGAGGGCCATCAGCTACTTGAGCCTTGCCCTTAGTTGCTGATCGCACTGGCTCATCCTCAAGTTGTCAGATCATCAATGAACTGAGTCGCTTCAGTGACAGTAGCCTCAGTAGCTACTCTTGACCCTTTTCCCCTTACTACCTATCTCAGTAGTCTCTTCAACTTTGAGCACATGTACCAGCTGAGTTCTTCTACTACCTTCCCCCTTTTTGGCATCGTCAATCAGGGTGGAGAGGGCAGTGACCTTCTTAGAAAAGCCTGAGACTACGAGATTGATTGAATTGATTCTTGAGTCTACATCTCCGAGAACATCAGTGTACTCTTATCAGTGTTTGTCATGTTCAGTCTAGGCGACTTTGAGTACTTCGGCTTTGGCGGCTTCATTTTTCTTCAAGTAGTCCTCGACTAACGTGATCGCTTCTTCTTTAATGACTAGGCCTGCCTGAGCCTGTGCTATTAGTGCCTTGGAGACACTTTTAGTAGTTAACCTGTTCCTTTCTTCAACACCTTTGAGGACTTCCGATAATGCAGTTGCCATCTTCTCAGAGAAGATCCCAGCCTGACTCTGCGGTATTTGCTGATATTGCTTTGAAAGATCAGTCCTCTGAGCTTCTAGTGCTTTTCGTAGGATCTCTTCAGTATCGGGGACAATAGGAGTCATGATCCTCTGCATTTCAATTATCAGGTCACTAAGCTTCTGAGTCTAAGCCTAAGTGGCTTGGCTCCACTGAATATGTACGTCTTTGACGAGAAGACGGTTCTTGTGACCCTAACGGTTGATGCTTTTATTAATAGTGGCGATTGAAGCATCGCTTACTTCTTCAGCTTGGTAGCTAAATCTGCTGAGTTTTTTAGGCTAAGATGTAGAAGGTTTTGAGATAATGAGAGCACCAGATTCAGGAGGTGGAGGTGGTGATTCATTATCATCATTACCAGGAGATTTCCCTCTGCAGATTTTAACTGCATCTAAGATCCCCAATTCGAAGAAGAAGACTGCAATTTTAGGGTTCTTTCCTCTGAAAGATCCCCCCATTCGGAAGAGCACTACGATTTTAGGGTTTGCATCACAGGTTATCTCTCTTCTCTGTTAGGATGTTATTTAAATTATGTAAAATTGTTGCAGAAAACTTTGCTTGTATAAAGCTTAACAAAAACTTCTTAATTCTGATAATTATAACGTAAGGAATCTAGACATCAATAAGAATCACACTTGAATCAAATTTTAAGTTTGAAATTGTTACGTAATAGTTATGAGATATCTTTTCTCTAATTCATGTCCTACTAATTTTTCTTCAATTTGTTCTTTCAAATTTAATTTCCTGCTTTCTTTAGTAGTATTTTTTGAGTTGTTGTTTTCCAACTTATTCTTGTGATAATGGTGATTTCATCATGCCTAAACCCTCTTGGAGGAACTCTAGTTATGAAGAATTTAAACAAGCTACCGATGATTTTAGTCATGGTAAGTTGGTTTTTTGTTTTGGTTTTATGAACAAGTTTGTAGACTGTATTTTGTTGTAGTTTTATGACGTGGGACATCCTCAAAAACCGTTCTTGAAGTGGGCATTATGTGTTTTCTCGATGAACAAGTTCATAGATTGTATTTTGTTATAGTTTTATGATGTGGGACATCCTCAAAAACCGTTCTTGAACTGGACAGCATGTGTTTTCTTGATGG
The DNA here is from genome assembly GCA_028984105.1 of Lavandula angustifolia. NCBI lineage: Eukaryota > Viridiplantae > Streptophyta > Magnoliopsida > Lamiales > Lamiaceae > Lavandula > Lavandula angustifolia. Next base: position 24,354 of record JAPVEC010000045.1, on the reverse strand, counting down.
ATAACTTCATAGACTATGTTCTGTTATAGGTTCTTGAAGTGGATAGTAAGTGTTTTCTTAGTACTAAAAATAAACCTCTTTCTTTGTGTATGATAGATAAGTTGATTGGGAAAGGAGGGCATGCAAAGGCGTATAAAGGGAGGTTATCAGATGGTCAAGTGGTGGCTTTGAAGAAGATAATGAAGGAGGTAAAGAGCAACGAGGACAAAAATGGCATTTCCAACTGTGACTGCTTATTTTCTCAGCAAAGGTATGTCATATGTACATGGACGTAGCTAGGATTTATATGAAGGGAGGGCACAATCAGGGGATTGAGTTTTCTTTGTACGGGGGTTCGGGGCGGAGCCCCTAAAAAAAAAAAATTTAGCACATTTTTCTACTTAAATGTAATTATACTTATTCTTTATGGCTTATTTAAGGATTATATTCTTCTTTCATGAATAACTCATATATTTTTTATATTTATTCGAAAAATATAATACACAATCCTATTTTGACATCACTCTAAATTTAGTTAGAGGAAATTATGAATAATAATAATATCTGAGGAATTAATAAATATTTAAATGATAGTTTATTTATACTTTAAATGTTCTTAATTTTATATCAGTAAGTACATGAAAAAAGAAAATACAAACATAGTATATTAATTGCATCAAACAAAAAACATAATATATTAATTGCATCAAGTTATATAAATTGACTCTACCAAACTAGGTATCCAAAACTCAAAACTTAAGGATATTGGAGGTATTTCATGGACAAAAATAAGGGATGGCATTTGCCATCCCTTACCCACACATAGCACCGTCCCTGCATATGTATGTGTTTATATCAAGAAAAAGATTAGAGATTAATTATGCTGGTGTTGGAAGAATTTTAAGCATTCTTACATACCGGAGTGTATCCATAATCAGTTGTGTGAGTGACTTGGCTAGAAGAGTCTGAGTTTGTCATAGTTCTTATTGTTGGAAGAGGGGAATGTCAAGAGTATACATTTCCATGTTTGAAAATGCAAAAATATACAAACTTTTTCATAAATGCAATAATATACAAATGACCCTACTTCACCTCCAATGTGTGTGCAGGTGTGTGTGCAGGTTGTGTTGGAATCTTTTTCTTTTTGAATATGTAGTCTCGAAATTAGCAAAATAAAAGTTGGTGATTTTTTTTAAAAAAGCTAAAGTTATTTAAAGAAAAATTCTTTAATTGAATATTATCGTAAAACAAAAAACCTGAACATATTCGTTTAAATATTTTAAAAACCTGAGTCGACCACCGCCGCCGAAAATTTTATATTTTAAAAACCTGAGTCGAAAATTTTAATTTTTGTATATTTAATTTATTTAACGAAAATTTAATATTTTGTTAATTTAATTTATGAATTCAATTTGAGGAAATTTTAATATTTTAGTAAATTTAATTTACAAAATTTATGTAATTTTGATAATTTAATTTAAGTAATTTCATTAATTTAATTTAGGCATTTTCGTTAGACAATTTCGAGAATTTATTTTTGGCAATTTCATTAATTTAATTTAGGCAATTTCGTTAATTTAATTTAGGCAATTTCCTTAATTTAATTTAGGCAATTTCATTAATTTAATTAGGCAATTTTGATAATTTATCGAAAAACCGGTTTTGTTAATTAGGCAATTTTGTTAATTTAATTAGGCAATTTTGAAAATATAATTTAGTCAATTTCAATAATTGAATCATAATTTAATTTAGGCACCGTCCGATCGATCGGGCATAATTAAATATATATATATATATATATACATAAATTAAAAAAAAATTATTTGTGGCGATCGATCAGGACTCTCTCTAAAAAAATTATACATAAAATAAAAAAAATTATATGTGCCAATCGATCGGCACGCACCGATCGATCGGCACACTAATATATATATGAGATATATATATATATATATATATATATATATATATATATATATATATATAAATATACATAAATTTAAAAAAAAAAATTTATTTGTGCCGATCGATCGGGCGCAAATTAATATATCTCAAATAATTATACATAAAATAAAAATTATATGTGCCGATCGGTCGGCACGGCCCGATCGATCGGCACACTAATATATCATATATATATATATATAAATATATATATATATATAAATATACATAATATTAAAAATATATATATATATATGTGCCGATCGATCGGCACAGCCCGATCGATCGGCACACTAATATATTAATATAAAAATATATAAAAAAATATATATAAATATACATAAATATTTAAAAAAATATATATATATATATATATGTGCCGATCGATCGGCACACTAATATATCATATATAAAAAAAATATATATATATATATATATATAATATACATAAATATTAAAAAAATATATATATATATAGGCACACTAATATATTAATATAAAAAATATATATAAATATACATAAATATTAAAAATATATATATATATATATATATATATGTGCCGATCGATCGGCACAGCCCGATCGATCGGCACACTAATATATCATATATATATATAAATATATATATATATATAATATACATAAATATTAAAAAAAAAATATATATATATATATATATATATATTTATGTGCCGATCGATCGGCACACTAATATATTAATATAAAAATATATATATAAATATACATAAATATATATATATATATATATATATATATATATGTGCCGATCGATCGGCACAGCCCGATCGATCGGCACCCTAATATATATAAATACACACAGCGCACACACAACACACACACAGCGACACACAACACACATCGGCACACTAAATCGGCACACTCAAATCGGCCCATTGAATCCGAGAAATCTATCGGCACGAAAGCTACTCACTTGGGCACGCTTAGGATCTTCCAAACCGCTCGAAACCGCTCGTAACAATGGAAGAGGTTAGTATTTATTTGAAATAAAATTAAATTTTAGATGTGAAATTAATGTATAATTACATGTTTAAAAGTGGTTTTTTATGAAATATATATGTTGGGTTTAGTGAGTATAATATAGATTTGTTTGGATTGGGTGAAAATTGGTGAAATTGGGGTAGAAATCGCCGGAAAAAATGGTTGAAATCGCGGCGGCCGACATTCACCGCCGACCGGCCTCGACCGGCTCAACCGTTGCCCACGTCTCGACCGGCCGACATTTTACGTAATTTTTTTTTTTGTGAGTTTATTTTTAATAATTATAACTGTATTAATTATAATTTGATTAAATATTAATTGTTATATATAGGTCAATTTTAAACGACTAGCACTACGAGATGTTTCTCCGAGGATCACAATATATTATAAGCATAATTTAGGGGCTTTGATTAGACGAAATTAGGTGCAGGGGTGGTGTGGATCTAATCAAACGTTTTGTTAATGGTCAATTCGGGGCATAGTGGGTTGGCCGGAAAGGTAAGAATGTTATGCGGGCTCTTCACCAGGCTATTATGCTATGAGATTTCGGTACGACCTTCGGAGGTTTGGTTTAATTATGTTGGTCAGAACATCCGTTTCTCTCATTCGGACTTTGCATTGGTTACTGGGCTCATGTTCGGCGAGTGTAGTTTTGACATGTCAGCATTTTATCATCCTACTCAATTCGGGGTCTACGGCAGATTCAATGGTGGGAGACCGATTGAAGCAAAGCAGTTGTTAAGCTGGTTTTGTAAATATGAGCCCGATGGCGTTTCAGATGATGACTTGATTAAGTTGTCGAATATTTTAGCTATTTTCTTCTGGTTCTATGCTCCTGCAGAGACTAAGAAAAGTGATACATGGATATGGGTATTGGTTGATGATATTGACCAATGGAATGCCTTCCCATGGGGTGCTTTTACCTACGAGGCCATGTTGCACTACCTCAGTTACGTACCAAATTCCTTGGACCTCGTAGGATCTAAGTATAATTTCTACGGGCCGATTTGGGCACTACAGGTATAATATTTGTTGACAACTTAATTATTACTAATTTATAATTTTTTATTAGTTGAAATAATTCGATATATTTATATTGTAATATAGGTGTGGGCATATGAGGCCATTTCAAGTTTTGGAGCTCGTTGTGCGACTCTTCTAAATCCCGATGGTTATCCTCGTTATTTACGGTGGTCGTTTAATGACGCCGATCAGCGTGATATAGCCGGGTTTTTTAAGCGTCAGGTAAAAATATTTTTATTATTAATTACACATTGAATATGTTATGGATTTTCTTATTAATATTTAATGCACAAATATTATGTATTTCAGATGAGAGACTCGGTAGTGTTTGAAATGTTAGTACCGACCGAGTTTGAGAAGAATTGTCCATATTGGCAGAGTGCAGTTGGTAGTAATCCATTTGGGCTACACTTTCCTGTGCCCTTGAATCCCCTACGGCCAGTGCGCATATATGACCAAGATGGATAACGTATCTTGATCAGGCGCACCGAGGAGAGCAGACGTAGTTCGAGCAGAGGAGTTGTCGGTGAGGAGGAGGAGCACACTGTGGTAGAGAGTAGGAGAGGTCGGAGGCGAGCCCGCCGTACGGCAAGCATCTTCATCGGCGAGAGATGCATCGGGTAATAAACTTAAATTCACAGTAAAAATTTTCTGGTCAATTCCACTTTTAATAATCGTCATCTTCTTTGATAATTATTAGCCGTTGGTGAGACATCTAGTTTTCTGGACCCAAGAATAGAGGCCATGATCAGTCGATCTATTCAAGAAAATTTTGAAAGATGCGAGCAAGCTATGATGAATAGAATTGATGATTATCATCGGACTACGAGTCGAGAGCTAGTGAGTAGGTGTGAGGAGCCTAGCTGGATAGAAGTAATATGTCATTTCGGTCTCGGATATAGGCGGCACGCTCGGGCTACACAGTGGCCCCGGTGGGATGAGCCCGCACCACCGACCTTTAATCAGCATGGTCAGACTATGGATGTTGAACCTCGCGGCGAGTTGTTAAGAGAATTTTTCAATTAATTTAATTTCTTTTCCTAATTTAATAATTGTCTTTTTGTAGGCTATGTTTGAGCCGAGTAACTCGTTGGCTCAGAGTTTTGAGCAGTATTTGTCCAGTGAATCCTTGGCCTTTCGACGTCCGATGGTTTTCCACTTCAACGAGAATGGTTCAAGGATTTTATAAAGATTGATTCCCGAAATGGATTGTGAGATGGTAAAGCTTGCTATATCCGATCCGCTGCGGGTCGAGCTAGTTCAAGGTAACCTACCCGTGACTCCGGATGCCCAATACATGATCCATAGCGGACTCTACGGTTTTTGTAAGTATATTTCATATTTGAGTATTTTTTGAAAAATATGGTATTTGTTTGATTTAATTTTATCATTGAATAATTGTTTATAGATGGGTATTATGAATGAGTGGCTCAAGTGCGTGAAGAATCCAGAAAATAATAGACACGAGAATGATAATGATTATAAATGGATTCCGAAAGAGGAGGATGTGCAGTGCGTTAAGGGGAATCCAGAACTTGGGACAAGCGATTGGTACTCCGCCAAATATGTGAGTACTATTTATATATTTTATATATAATAATTTTAAGGTTCTAAATTATATATTTGTATCTATTGTAGATCATATTTTCAATCTTGGCAGCACACCATTGGTTCGTATTGCGGTTATGTATTTCAGATTGGAAGCTCGAGATGTTTGACTCGAAAAATGAATTTAGAGATCCCAAGGTATTTAATTGGCGTGTCAAATGCCTTATGGGTTTTCGGAAATTTATAGCGCGATTCTTATGGCACGGGAACTATTGGGCGTGTAATCCATATGGTTATCCATTTCCCGGAGGTAAGAGGCCCTCAATTGTGCTTATGGATGATGAAGAGCAGTACTTGCAATTGGATTCGTATAGTTGCGGGGTATTTACATGCATGACTATAGAGCGTCTCCTCACCGGTTTTCCTACTCGGGTATGGGGTTTTGAAGAGCGAAACATTAATAAATATCGTAATTGGATGGCTGTAAAATGTTTTGAACTTTGTGATATTGCTTGAATTTTATGTATCAATAAAATGTGTGGTATCGTAATGTTAAAAACCGACATTGTATTTGCAGATTTTTCATACACTTTCAATAGTCCATTCATATGCGTAATGATAGACTTTAGCGCGAGTATGCCTTTTTTAATGTGATTTTGTTGATTATTGCATAAAAATTGAATTTATTATATGCATGTAGAGTAGTGGTTACTATTTTTCATATACATTTAGTATAAAGTTCAAATTGTCATAGTAGTAGGATTTTACATTTGTGAAAAGTTGATTTTTGCTTGATGTTAAAAAAAATATTTGGTCCGATCGATCAGACAAGGCCGATCGATCGGACCATATGAATTTTAGTTTAAAAAAATAAATGGTCCGATCGATCGGACAAGGCCGATCGATCGGACCATATTATTATTTTTTTTTAAATTACATGTTAAAAAAAATTATGGTCGAAAATTATGGATGGTATTATTTTTTATGTATCAACCGATTTGAAATGTTAAAAACATGTTAAAAAATATTTGGTCCGATCGATCAGACAAGGCCGATCGATCGGACCATAATTTTAGTTTAAAAAATATATGGTCCGATCGATCGGACAAGGCCGATCGATCGGACCATATTGTTTTTTAAATTACATGTTAAAAAAAATTATGGTCGAAAATTATGGATGGTATTATTTTTTTACTTTTTTTTAAAAATAAATATTTAATTATTTTTTATGTATCAACCGATTTGAAATGTTAAAAATTACGACATGTTAAATAAAATGTGTCGATCCATCGGACCATATTATTATTTTTTTTAAATTACATGTTAAAAAAAATTATGGTCGAAAATTATGGATGGTATTATTTTTTTACTTTTTTTTAAAAATAAATATTTAATTATTTTTTTAAATAAAAATATGGTCCGATCAATCGGAGTAGGCCGATCGATCAGTTATTATTTAAATTACATGTTAAATAAAATAAATATTATTTTTTTTTAAAATAAAATTATGGATGGTATTAATTTTTGATTTTTTTTTAAATAAATATTTAATATTTATTAAAAAAATTACGGATGGTATTAATAATCACGGATGGTATTAATAATCAAAATTACGGATCGTATTAATAATCAAAATTATACTTAAAATTATTTTTTAATTATTTTTTAAGTATACTTAAAAAATCAATATAATTGAAATAAAAAATCAACATAATCAAAATCACGGATGATATTAATAATCAAAATTATACTTAAAAAATCAATATATTTGAAATAAACACTTAAAAAATTAAAATAAAATTAAAATAAAAATTTGATAAATATTTCAGGGGAATAATCACGGATGGTGTAATAAAGCTTTATATATATGTATACATTAGCAAAATTAAACATGAATCATTCTTAGAACGATAGAAGTAGTTATGACTTTATACAAAAAATGAACTCATTTTTCAAAATATAAGAAGAGGTCGAAAGTTTTTTTTTTTAATTATGTCACTATTATTATATTTCAAAGTTATTCATGATATCCTCAATATCCTCTTCTTATATCACTTTTTGTTGCTCGAATTTGATGTTTTGAGGGTTTAGAGGAATAGTATTTGGGGTTTTGATCAAGGGTTTTGAGGGTTTAGAGGAATAGTATTTGGGGTTTTGATGAATAGTTTTTGGGTATCCCTTAATCATCCTATCGGTCGGATTGTATATACAGCTGTCGGCAAAATAATCCAGCTGTGACAGCTGTCACAGCTGTCGGCAAATAAAATAAATAAATACATATATTTTTTTTAAATATATATGGTCCGATCGATCGGACAAGGCCGATCGATCGGACCATATATTTTTAAATTACTAATGTTAAAAAAAAAAAAATACATACATAATTTTTTTTAACCCGAAGATTCGATAGAATATGAGGTGCTTGCGATCGGACCATATATTTTTTAAATTACTAATGTTAAAATAAAATAAATACATACATAATTTTTTTTTAAATTATCGGACTTTTTAAAAAAAAAATATATGGTCCGATCGATCGGACAAGGCCGATCGATCGGACCATATATTTTTTAAATTACTAATGTTAAAAAATAAATAAATACATACATAATTTTTTTTTTAAATTATCGGACTTTTTTAAAAAATAAATAAATAAATATATGGTCCGATCGATCGGACAAGGCCGATCGATAGGACCATATATTTTTTAAATTACTAATGTAAAAAAATAAATAAATACATACATAATTTTTTTTTTAAATTATCGGACTTTTTAAAAAAATAAAATAAAATAAATATATAGTCCGATCGATTGGACAAGGCCGATCGGACCAAATATTTTTTAAATTACTAATGTTAAAAAAAATAAATACATACATAATTTTTTTTTAAATTATTGGACTTTTAAAAAAAAATATATGGTCCGATCGATCGGACAAGGCCGATCGATCGAACCATATATTTTTTAAATTACTAATGTTAAAAAAAAAAATACATAAATAATTTTTTTTTTAAATTATAAAATAAATAAATATATGGTCCGATCGATCGGACAAGGCCGCTCGATCGGACCATATATTTTTTAAATTACTGACTTTTAAAAAAAAAAAATAAATATATGTTCCGATCGATCGGACAAGGCCGATCGATCGAACATATATTGTCAAAAAAAACTAAATAAATATATGGTCCGATCGATCGGACAAGGCCGATCGATCGGACCAAATATTTTTTAAATTAGTAATGTTAAAAAAAATAAATACATACATAATTTTTTTTTAAATTATTGGACTTTTTTTTAAAAAAAATAAATAAAATAAATATATGGTCCGATCGATCGGACAAGGCCGATCGATCGGACCAAAATTTTTTAAATTACTAATGTTAAAAAAAATAAATACATACATAATTTTTTTTTTAAATTATTGGACTTTTTTTTATAAAAAAAATAAAATAAATATATGGTCCGATCGATCGGACAAGGCCGATCGATCGGACAAGGCCGATCGATCGGACCATATATTTTTTAAATTACTAATGTTAAAAAAAATAAATACATAAATAATTTTTTTTTTAAATTATAAAATAAATAAATATATGGTCCGATCGATCGAACAAGGCCGCTCGATCGGACCATATATTTTTTAAATTACTGACTTTTAAAAAAAAAAAAAAATAAATATATGTTCCGCTCGATCGGACAAGGCCGATCGATCGGACATATATTGTCAAAAAAAATAAATAAATATATGGTCCGATCGATCGGACAAGGCCAATCGATCGGACCAAATATTTTTTAAATTACTAATGTTAAAAAAAATAAATACATACATAATTTTTTTTTTAAATTATTGGACTTTTTTTTTTAAAAAAAATAAAATAAATATATGGTCCGATCGATCGGACAAGGCCGATCGATCGGACCAAATATTTTTTAAATTACTAATGTTAAAAAAAATAAATACATACATAATTTTTTTTTTAAATTATTGGACTTTTTTTTTAAAAAAAAATAAAATAATTAAATTACTAATGTTAAAAAAAATAAATCAATAAATAATTTTTTTTTAAAATTATCGGACTTTTTTTATGAAAAAATAAATGAATATATGGTCCGATCGATCGGACAAGGCCGCTCGATCGGACCATATATTTTTTAAATTACTGACTTTTTAAAAAAAAAATAAATAAATATATATTTCGATCGATCGGACAAGGCCGATCGATCGGACATATATTGTCAAAAAAATAAATAAATATATGGTCCGATCGATCGGATAAAGCCGATCAATCGGACCATAATTTTTTTTTTAAAATTATCGGACATATGTTTTTTTAAGTTACTGATTTTAAAAAATAAATAAATAAACATATGTCCGTCGATCGGATAAGGCCGATCGATCGGATATGTATTTTTTAAAAATAAAAAATAAGTAAAAAATAAATTACTATGTTAAAAAATAAATAAATAAACATATGTCCGATCGATCGGACAAGGCCGATCGATCGGACCATAGTTTTTTTTTTTTAAATTACGCTATTTAATTTAGGGTTTATACGCTATTTAATTTAGGTTTTGTCAATTAAGGTTTAGGGAACAACCATACCGAATTAGGGTTTCAACAAAACAAACTTCATACTTCAAATAATATATAGAAAATAAACTAGAACTAAGACACCACAAATTTAATCTTGTGTCTCCCTCTGTGAACATGTCCTCCTTGTGTGGCCTCTTTCGTGACAAACACCACACTTTCTGCTACGACCTTGAGTTGAGCTTGTGGAGGCCTCCCGCTCCCGATCGGTAACGTCTCCCCCGGGTGGCCGGCACGGCGCTCGCTAGGGGTGGTAACAGTGGATCTGCATCTCGAATATGGTCAGGAATGGTCCAAAGCTCCAATGCAGGTAACGAATTAAAGTGGTGTTCGTAAATATCCCTGTGGTTGCTTGTAGTGTACATACTGTGGACATAGTTGTAAAAATGGTCTCCGCTCTCCACAATCGGCGACAACATGTTTGTAAAACAAGAAATGTGTTAGATATATAATAAGTGATTAAAAAGTGTAAAAAGAATTCATACGTAATCGCGGCGCGGCGTGGGAGCATGGTATTAGGTCCATATCAAATTCGTGACACGTGCACGTTTGGTTCTCCAAATCCACCTTATAGTTGTGATTTCTCCCGTCGTTGACTTTGTATCTTCCTCTGGCGGTTAAGGTGACAGTATATGAGCGTGCAAGGTCAATCACAGCGCTTAACTTCCTCTTCGCAACGTCCCACCAACGGATGACTATTCTCACTCGGCGATTGGCGTCTTTCATCCCACCATGACTCCATAATTGCTCGTATCGTGTCTATCATCGAGCAAATCGGCAATCGACGGGCCCACAAAAGTCTTCCGTTGAAAGACTCGACACAATTTGATGATAGAAAGCTAGCGACGCCGCGTGACATTGTGTTGGTCCGGAGACGAAAAGTCGGAGTGTAGAGGGGGGGTGAATACACCTGAGCTCTGTTTCTTTTTCTCGGTGAAGGTCAGTGAAGCCGATGTTTGCAAACGATGAACAGTGCACAAGTAAGCCTTCGATCATGGGGTCAAAGTGAGTCGGCTTCGAGCTCTTCTCACGGCGATGTCGAGATTACGAAACTCCGGTCGGAGACGTAGTGCGGATAAGTGTTAGGCCCGGAGTCGTCTCTTTTGAAAACGCGTTTTTGCAAGTTAAATCTTTTGGGCATGTGCACTTTATAAAATACGTTTATGCAAACTTATGATTTTCAAGTCGGTTGAATGCAATGCAATAAAACAAGAAATGAACACAAGCGATTTAACGTGGTTCGGATACGCAAGATCCTACGTCCACGGTCCTGAACAAGGCGGGAGAACTTGTTGATTATTTCGAGCAAGCCCAGGCGAGGATACCGTGCTGACGGACAGTTCCCTCTAAGTTATAGTCCTTAGCGACTTTACAATCCAAACCTAAGTTTAGAAGGGAGGGAATATTCTCCAGCCGAGAAGGAGTTCTTACAATAAGAACAATTCACTAAATGTGAACTCCTTCGGATCTAAGCTATGAATCTAGCAATGAGCTTAGTCTAGAGAAGATAGGGATCAAAGTGCTTCTGAGAGATGAACTACAAGAAGTGTTCTATGAAAACTAGTTCGTCTCTCGGATAAGCTTGAAGGTTCTAGAGCGTTGTGAGTTTTAATGATTTCCCTTGATTTCGCGTATTTTCCTCTCCTTGAAATCTTCAAATCCTTCTCTATTTATAGTTGTGAGTTGTGACATATGTCCGTTGGAGACGACGATGCCACGTGTCACAAGCGTCCAAAGAAAACGGCCACTATTCAACTTTGTTGCAGCGAGGGCGCTTAATGCGGCTGTTCATGAGAGCAAACTTTACGTGTAGAGTAGGTAAGCGTTGTCGGCTTCTCATTGGTCGAGGTTTGTAGTTGGTGAGTGTCGAGTTGACCAGTTCAAACTACCTCGTATGTCTTCTCGCTGAACATTTGAAGGGACTTTAAGTCTTTGGGTCGCTTTTACGTCGGATACGATACTCGAAAGTCTGTCTTCTTCGGTCGAGTCGTCGGACCGATAAAGTGAGCTTCGATAGTCGGTTGGTCGATTGCCGAAGGTATCTTGCTTAGACCTGGGTTCTTCTACCGATGACCATCGGCTTGTAGAGAATGCTTCTGCGAGGTCCGGTCGGTACCGATGCGGGATCTTCAACGAGTCCGATATCAGTGGCGACGAAGAATGCAAGCGATTACACCGATGACGTGGGGTTTCAAAAGTATCTTCGGTCGAAGATCGGTTAAACAACTACCCCGTACGGGGACTTAGACAAAAATAATAAGCATTACATCACGTCTAACCTATACATCGGCTAATCCTATCGACACACTAATCTACCGATATCGGCTCGGTTTTGGGATCTTCAATTCCATAGTACTACTATGATTTCCCCCCATTTCTTTTAACCACTAGAAACAGTGAGTATCAATCTACCGACTCATATCCAACAATTTCCCCACCAATTGATGATGCCAAAACCTCTATACTCTAATATCTTATTAAAGATACTTGTCCTACGACAACAATTTCCCCCTTAAAGCATCCGAGGAAAACGATAATAGTAAATGAACTTCAAGAAGTGAGAGAAAGGCAAGATCGTGAGAAACGATGTGAGTGTGTGTCGATCACTTGGTGATCGTAGTGTAAACACAAAGTAAAAGGCCGAAAGACAATGAGTAATTGTCTAGCAAGCAGAGGAACCGATATATATATCAAGAATTACGAGTTCCTATGCTATTACAAAAGATGAGAGAAAAAATCATCTGCTTTCGCTTCTTGAACCTGCGTTTTCTTCTTGAAGTCGGTGGATTTTTTCCTCGGGGGGATCCAGTAATAGTATTTATACACTCTAGCTCGAATCTCCTGGATCTCCAAGTTGTCATCCCGGCCTTCCGGGAGCAGCTCGGGCGCAGGCGGCTTCCTCCACTTCTCTTTCTATGTCCTTAGTGCTCAGCGATCCACTAGCAAGTCTCGGCGGTGGAATACGTCGGAAAAGGCAGGGCACGGAAGGTTACATTCCACGTGATTCCATGACTTGCTTCGGCCGTTCACGTAATTCAATATTAAATCTCGTAATCAACTCCTCAAAGAGCGATCGGGTGCCAAGGCGGTCAAGTGGGTAAATGCGCCATACGTAGTAGCCTTTGATAAAAGTTTCTTTCAATCTCTCCCAATGTTCATTCATATCATGCCAGCACCCACTTATCCACATGCCGAATCGGTTGTTGCTTGATGTGGGGGCCCGATGAACTTAGATCCTCTCGGGATCGCTTCTTGGATCGGCTCTTTGGTTTTATCGAGATAGGCTTTTCATTCTTGCCGTGTCGGCCATCCTTTTCTTCTCACGAGAGCGGCTGCTCTAGTGTCTCCTCGTCTGAGACTCGGTCCGCATCGCGTCGCCTCCCGTGTCGTTTGATCTTACGCTATCCGCTCGAGTGTAAGAGTAGATATGGGAATACTCGACGGTAGCTTTGATTTCGATCGAAGAGCCTTAGCAAATTCTTCTTGGGCTTTCTTCTTTTTTGCTCTTCGGCTGTATTAATGACCTTTCTCTTTCCTTTGCCCCGACGACTTTGCCCTTAGGCTTTTTTCTCGCTCACTGCCTCCTCTAGCCGACGCTCCCGGGTCCAACTTGTCTTGCAGCTCTTGGGCTATTCCGAGGTCGAATGCCTCTTGCTCCGCTTTTGTTTAAACTTCTTGATCGGGGGAGGAAGGAGTAGTGGATTCAGTAGCGATTTCCTTCCCCGACCCCTGCGGCGGCTTTGAGACTCTTCTTCTTCGTTGGCTCTTCAAGGAATTGAGCGATTTCGTGCTATGTGCACAGCGAAGAGGAGATGGGGGTGGCTTGTAGTGGGAAATCAAGGAGAAGGACCTCGATAGATGTACCTTTCGATTAGTTGGTCCTTGCCTCCGAGCACTGTTCCCCACGAATCTTTGCGGTCGAGGGCTCTGCCTGAGGGAGGGGTCTGATCCCGAGTCCCGTCCTCAAGGATCTCGGACGTCACCGTATCCGTATCAGGTTCATCTTTCACAATACCTTCCCCACTTTTTGGCATCGAACAATATTCGCCGGGGAGGTGCGGATAGCTTTTACGTCTGCTCCAGTTGTCACATAATCTTTGATCCGGGTAACGTGTCATCAAAATCCCCCTGACCAAGTTACGGTAGTTTTCCGATCTTTCTCGATCGGCTCTAGGATTTCTTCAATCGGCGGGCCGACTCTCGACGGAGTTTCGGCGGAGCTTGATCATTTGATTATGTCATTTCTTTACGAATGGCTTTTAAGGCCTCAACATTGTAGCTTGATGGCTGTTTGAAGAGAGGTGGTTGCTATCTTGTTTCTCTCATCAATGAAGCCTTGAATTGTTTTCATCGCTTGAGTCATCGCTCGAGAAAGTTTGATGCTTGAGTGGCAAGCATTTGCCGACTGCTGTCTTTGTTAAATCGGCCTTTTGAGCACTTAGGGCTCGCTCAACTATCTCCTTGAAATCTGGCCGAGAAGCCTCTTTGGGGGGGGAGATGTCAGGCGGCCAACTTACTTAGAGCTTCGTTCCGAGCCTTGGTGTACTTCTCCCATTTGAAATGAACATCTTTGGCTAGGAGTCGATTTTTCTCACCTTGGCGTTTGATAGCCCTATTGACAGAACGTGAGGACACGGAACCGATGGGTTGTATCTGATAAGAGCTGGTTCCGAGCCTCTGCTCGGAGAACGAGATCAATCGCTCCCTACTTCGTACTTCGGAGCGGTTGTAGCCTCACCGAGATGTGACTCATGGGTGGTGTTGGGCTCGTCTCTTGGGGAGTTTGTCCCTCTGCAGATTCTCCCCTGGTGCCTTCCTTGGGTTTGCCATCCATCTCCTCATCTTGATCATCATTATCGCCTTTATCGAGAGGTGGAGATGGGGGCGGAGCTGTTTCAGTCGGAGCTCTCAAGCTCAGTAAATAGAGCATTGCAGCTCTCAAATCGTCGAAAGACGCCACATCAGCTGGCTCTCCGAATCCAATCTTGGCTTGGAGCTCTTGCTCCTCTCGTCGTAGCTCATCCGGTATGCTATCGGGATTTGGCAAAGTCAATAAGAATGTCCCAAATGCGAGAAACCTTAAGAGCATCGAGCTCTTGTCCTTCGCTATTTCAACCCCGGACGCGTGCTCGGCAATTTACGGTATCTCTCTGGTGAATCTCAGGCTGCGGCACGCAAATCGAGTGGTGTCGGTTGTTGTCCACTCAGCAAGTAGGTTCGGGTGACGGTTCCCCTCTTGTCGGACTCGTTCCCTCGGAGCCGATCACTTGGACTTTGTCCTTGATCGTCGCTCCCTCGATTCCGAAGTATCCGAGATCGAGTAGTTGCTCCTCTTGAGCAGGAGGAGGCGGCTCGATATGGTAAGTGGCTGAGCCACCTGTGACCTCAGCAGGTCGATTCTTAGCCAACCTCCTCTTCTTTGGTACTTGGACAAGGTTGGGGGCAGAGCGACGCCGCTCTCTTCGGGTTCAGGTGGCCTTGCTAAGAGGGACTTTTCGCTCCAGCCTTTTTCATAAATTTGATAGACTTCTTGTCAAAGTACTTGGAGTCCTCAAAGGCCGAGTTCTCAACACGGTAGTTCCTCTTGAACTATGCATTCTATCGGAAACGGAACATCTTTGTTCCGAATAGAAGTTTACCCACACCGGCTATCCTCCTCTCGCCGCAGGTGGTAATGTGGTGAACTTCGAGCACTGTGCCTTCATCAGTAGTATAATACTCGGCCCGTAGTTCACTTCAACCCCATCGTCTATTGCCATCATCACTGAATCCCTAGGTTTGGACAGAGTTGATCATATGATCCAGTGAACTTGTCGGAATGTGCGATACCGCGTAAGCTAGACCTCTGTACGAGGTAGCAACATATTCCTCGGTAAAGCTGTTTTGAACGCCACATCCTTGCGTCCACGAATTTCCGCACATAGGCATTGATCTCCTTCTCCTTGTATCCAATCGGAGAAATGCCGGAGTTGGGAAGATCGAAAGAGAGAGCTAGAGCATCTTGAATATCGAAGGTAAGAACAAATTGACTCCCACTCATCTTGATCGACTTCCTTCGATAAGAGAAGGACGATTCCTCTCCTCCCGACGCTAGAGATTTCCGGTTGAAATAAACTTCGACGACTCATCGAGGGAGAAAAGCACGGGGTGCTTGAACCGAAGATCTCCAACCCCGAACGCTCCAAAGCGTCAAACACGGGTTCAAGGAAAGAGATCTCCACTTGGCGGAAGGCCAAGGTAGGTTCAAAGCAAATCGGGAGGCTACAATCTCCTCAATGTTGTGCGGGAGTTTGAACGTTCGCCATTGAAATCCGCAAAACAACATATTAGCACTTCGAAAATAGAGTAAGTTAGTAGTTGCTAGCGGACATCGATACATTACCGTGAAATAGAGCTTGAAAAGAGATATAGCAATGCGGTTTGAATGAGGATGTAAGGAAGGAAACTGAATCGCTAAAAAAGAGCTCTAAGATATGAGAATGGCGAAAAGTGAGGAGTTGATAGAAGATGAAAGATTTTGTATATTGAAGTTTGATCTTTAGTTTGAATCGCACGGTTCAAATTTAATCTTTCAAAATCAAGGGGCGGCTAAGATTAAATGTTATAAAAGAATGATTACAATAGCCGCCAAAAATATAGATATACGTAATAAAGCTAATGGAGAAGGCATGCGTTAAATGCGCGACGTAGAGCATTAATTACTCGGCGAGGAGTCCTGCCGACCTTTCCTCAAACCTTAAACATAATAAATAGTAAGGAATAAATGCTCCTAGGCAACCGAATGCAAGCGACCGATGCGTTAAATGCGGCATGCTTCGAACAAATTAAGTAACGATCTACGCAAACCTCTTCTATGAACTTATCACTGGTTACCATCATTTATCGGGAGGATGGTTGTGCCGATGACCATGTTCTCCCTTGTGTACAAGTGTGCATCTCCCAGCGAGTCATCCGTACTAAGTTTTCTGACCTTAGTCATGCCGATTCCATCCGATACACATTGTTGTTAAGTATATTATTATCGTGAGCCCGGCTTCTCGACTTGTCTCGAAAGGATCGAAGCGGGACCTAGCTCAACTGATAGTTCTCCCCCAACTTGTTCTCGGCTAGTGGTTTGGTCGGTATATACGCCTCTTTTGTCGGTATGGGATTTTCTCCATCCCGATGTCCTTCTTTCGGCATGGTCCCCGATGAAGTGGTGTCGGATGTCCACGTGCTTGCATCAGGTATGTAGAACCGGGTTCGAGTTATAGCTATTGCCTGGTGGAGTCACAGAGATGGGCACTTCATCCCGAGTTATACCATAATCTCTCAATTGTTGTCGAAGCCAAAGGATCCAGGCGCAACAACTTCCCGCAGCCCATGTACTCGGCCCCGGTAGTGGACGTAGCTCCTGAGTGTTGTTTTCTTTGAAAACCACGATATCGCCTTGCTGCCTAGAAGCCGACATGTTCCGGAAGTTGATTTTCGATCTATCCTACATCATGCGTAATCGGCATCGAAATAACCTGTCGGTATTAGATTATCATCGAGCAAGGATACCATAACTCACCTCGGGTGTTCCTCTTAGATATCGCGAGAATCTTCTTGAGTCTAGATGACTTCGCTTGGGATTCGCCCTGAAATCTTGCGCATACACCTACATAAGTTATGTCGAATCCTAGTTGTTAAATAAAGTAAAGAACCAATAATAGCTGTATAATCGGTAGAGTTAACGTAAGCTCCCTCTTTGTCTAGATCGATTTTAAAGTTCGTGTTCATGGGGATCTTGGTCCGGTTTGTTGGAATCACGACCGAATCTTTTGAGAAGATCTCGAGTGTATTTGGCTTGATTGATGAAGATTCCTTCAGTGATTGTTTTACTTGAAATCCAAGGAAATAATTCATCTCTCCCATCATGGGACATCTCGAATTTCTCCTTCATCATCTTCTCGAACTGGCGGCATATAACTTCGTTTCTACGCGGCGAAAATGATGTCGTCCACGTAGATTTGCACTGAGAGAATGTCATCTTCGACTTTCATCTTTGAATAGGGTGCGTTCTATCGTCCCTTTTAAAAACCCTTCAGTAAGAAAGTCCGATAGGTATCATACCAAGCCCGGGGCTTTGTTTTAAACCATACAGAGCTTTCCTAGTCTGTACACTTGATGTCCTGCTGAAAAAGCCGGGCGGTTGTTCCATCGTGAATTCTTCCTTCGCATACCGTTCGTAAAAGCCGACTTCACATCCATCTCGATATACCTTAAATCTCGATGTGTTCGTAAAGCTAGAAAAGACGAATGGCTTCAATCGCGGCGCGAGCAAATGTTTCATCAAAGTCAATTCCTACGCCCTCGTATCCTTTAGCAACTAGTCGAGCTTTATTTCGACAATGACGTTGTTTTCATCTCGCTTGTTCTTGAAGACCCACTTAGTTCCAATCACGTGCCGATGTCTCAGGTGCTCGACAAGCTCCCAAACTTCATTTCTCGACGAAGCGGTTCAGCTCTTCTTGCATAGCAACGACCCGGTCGACATCTTTAAGTGCGTCCTCTATCGATCGAGGTTCTTACGTAGACGAAAAACAAGAGTAAAGTGAGCTTTCTCCTTGAATTAATCTTGATCTCGTCCTTATAGTTGCGATGGATCTCCGATGATAAGATCCGAAGAATGAGCATCGAGCCACGAACGCCTGAGTCGGGCTTCTTCTTCGATACCACTTACGTACGGTCATGAGGTGTATTGGGCATTTCGGTAAAAGTCTTGTTTGTGACCGTAGTAATTCAATAAGAAGGTTAGGATCTACTCGAGTTTCCGTGTTCGGGCGTTCATCTCGGGAACATTAATGGTTCCCCACGAGTTTATATTCTCGGTAGAGGTCTCAGTTACCACGGGGGCTTCCTCATCGACCGAAGTTACTGTTGTTGATTACGTTCGATAGAATCAACTAGGTTAGCTACATTGCTTGTTGGTGAGTCCGAATTTCTTCATCTTACGACTTATCATCCCAACAATCTTGGATCTTTCGGCTTGTCATTTAGTTCGAGATCCCGTAGCTTGCTGGCGACATCCTCAATACTTGACTTTGTATCTTTCCTGATTCTCGATAACAAATTCATCAAAAACAACATGAGGGCTTTCCTCCACGCAAAGAGTTCGATAGTTAAAAACTCACGAAGGCTTCTTACTCGGGAGTATCCTAAGAATACTCGCGATCGAGATTTGCTATCAAAGACCTTCAACCTGATCTTTCCCATTGTTGTGGATAAAGCGAGGACGACCAAAAACATGAAAATGAGAAATAGAAGGAATTCTCCCCTTTCCACGGTTCGTATGGCGTCTTCATGTGTTCGTGTCGATGTGATCGATTTTGAGTGTAACGGGCGGTGTCGTAGCACGCGCCCAAAACTTTGAGGGTAGTCCGGGAATCATGAGGAGCGTTCTTCTTGCTTCTTTGAGAGTTCGTTTCTTACGTTCAACAAGTCCGTTCTGCGAGGGGCGCGCGGACTGATGTCCTCGTGTTCGAATTCCCTCTTTATCGTTAGTATGTCTTAACTGCGAGTTTAGAAACTCGTTCCTACAGTCCAGCGTATCTTCTTAATCTTGATGTTCTTTTCACACCCGAGTTTCTTGATGGATTAGGTAACTTCAGTCTGAACATCGATTTGTTGGCGATGAAGATGACCCAAGTGATATCTCGAGAAGTCGTGCTGGCACGACGGGGGCATACTTCCTGCCTCTTAAAGTCCATCGGGAGAGGCGGCCCGAATAAGTCCATGTGAAGCGCTGAAGGATTCCATCAAATGGAAGGTGACGGAATAGGTGGATTGCTACTCTTTGTTTGCTTTCCCTTGGGCACGCTTCACAATTCTGTCTTTGATAAACGATTCGTTAAGGGCAGTCCTCGACTTTGGGAGTTCTTGACCGGCTTGTTCATGGTCTTGAAGTTCGGGTGGTGAGTCTCTTGTGCCATAGCCACCGACGACTTGTTACCCGATTTAGTCACGTGCGAGCAAGCGACTCGGGTTCGCGGTATTCGAGTTTGCAACATAGATGTTCTTCCTCCATCGAACCCGATAACTACCCATTTTCCCTGTAGATTTGTCAACAATATCACGAAACCGAGCGTCAAAGATTACTCGTTAAGATTATCAGCGTAATTGGCGGCGAAGGAGATTATGTTGAAGTCCTTCAACATATGTTACTCTTGTAGGCGTAGGGGTCCCAATGTTCAGCGTTCCGTATCCCCTTGTATAGCCTTTGGAATTGTCACCGAATTCATTACGGGACCATCTTCTTGTACGTAGTTGGTCGTGAGCTCTTACGGTAGGTCTGTGTCTCGAGCAGCCCGACTGTCCACTATCCGGGTCCTTATGCACCTGCAAAACGGAGGCATTTTTGGGTACCCTTTGGTTCGATTGGGTCCTTACGAAGTTAGTAGGTGATTTCGAACCCCGGATCCGTCTCTAGGACCCTAGAAGTTCCGACTTCTTCTTGAACCTTATCGGCTTTCTTCTCCAGGACTTGGAGATCTGCGACTTTCCGGCGATAATTTTGGGTTCAGGAGCTCTCTTCTTCCCAGTCCCAGCGCTTCTCGACCACGGGCTCATAGTAGTTACTGAGCCGTCTTGAGCGGTGTGCTCATGCGGTGACAAGCTCATCATGCTGTTAAACGCCCATCCGACCTTCTTGATTCCCCGAATTTGATCGCGGTGTCTTGGGGCTAGAACCTTTGGTCGTCGCTTGTTGCTTACTCGGCCGAGGTGTAATTATTTTCTGTTTGTTTTTCGCCGAGGTGTGGTGTCGGCGCCACTTGCACCTTTCCTCGACGAACCTATCAGCTGGGGTTGCTGAGCTTTTGGAGGTAGAAGCTTCGTGTGTATAGCCCCGAGCCTTCTTTCGACGGTTGACCGTTGAGCTCTAAGCATGCTTTCAAGCTTCTCCTTAGCTCCCGGTATTGTTCGGTCGTCAATCCTCTCCGGACTTCGTCACTCCTCTGAGTAAGTCATAGGGTCATTCCCACGTCTGTGAGCTTCGACCCGAGCTTGGCTATTTCGGTCTCTTTCACATTGTCCTTGAGTCGGAAGCGAGATCGAGTCTCTTAGCGAGACTTAGTCATGAGAGATTCAATCTCTTCCTTGAGTCTCGCAACTAGATCCACTTTGACTCGAGAGAGCACCTGATCGGGAAGAAAGTCTGCGATTCTCGGCCTTTACCGTGTCAAGTTCCTGGATGGTTCTGCTACAACTCTGCTCGGTGATCATTGCTCCTCCTGACCCAGATCATCGTAGGCTTGTACCACATCTAGAGGATCATACGTGACCGAGCACGTGTCTTGTGTCTTCATGTGAAGAAGAGGGGTAATAATGCGTTTAGAATTTACCTCAGCCTCTTCTCCGAGCCATCGACGCATGTCGGGCCGACTCATCAAGAACTGTCTCTGCGACCTCAACCAAGCGACGAACGCGGCTTCGTCTTCTGAAGAATACATGAATGTATCCTCCTCGGTTGTGAGTTATCGGATATCTCTCCAGGCTATATAAAGCTGCCGTCTCTCGGCGAACTTCTTTCTCGGCTCGCCGTTACGCTCTTTGAGCGCTGAGGAGTTCGGGACAATCGTACTGATAGTGTCCCTCCTTCTTGCAGTTGTAGCGGGTAGATGTTCCTGTTGCTCTTACCAGTGAGTCTTTAGATGGACTTGCGGCGACTCCGATTTCTGCATTCGGTAGAAGGATTAGATTCTTCTTTCTTATGATAGTCTTTCTTACTGAGGAAGAATCTCGGTTGTATTTCCTCGACTTTCGACTCTCTCCTTTTTCCTCCGATATTTGAGAGCCATTAGTCTTTGGTCAGTACGGGGCCAAGTCTCGAAGACTTTGCCTGCCGATGTGGCCCAGACTTTGCTTGAGGAAATAAAGCGGCTCCGTATGTGGCATTTGTTGCCTTGAAGGCGTGGTCGAATCGTGTCACTTTCGGAGCGCTTAAGCACTTTGGGGTAGGCTATGCTCGAATTCCTCCGATTTTAATTCAAAAATATAACATCGTGGAGTTAGAGCATTTAGATCGGAAACGACGTAAATTAAGTAGCAAATGGAAGCCACTCGTCGGGCAACGCTCTCAAGATCTTGGTGTTCATCTCCTTGTTGGTGAACGACCTCCCCAGCTCCATTGATAACATTGACTTGATTGGTGAATCTGACACTCAGCTCGTCAATGGTTTCAAGTAAGAGCTCCATTACAAAGGCGTCGAACTTCAAGCTCTAGCTCGAGCTTGTTCTCTTTGATACGAGGGGTTCCATGGCTCAAGATACGGCCAAGCGTCCCCGTAGCTCTTTCGCCGTTTTGCAATCTTGTACCCTTCCGAGATGTGAGTCACCGAGCGTAGTCCCGTATGGCATTACGTGCAACTTCGGTCAAGGTTGTGCAACTTCTTTTCTTCGGGCGTGAAGGCAGATTTTTCTTTGGGAACCTTAGCAGGTTTGTGCTCCCACGCCTCCTCCAAAGAACAAATACTACGCCTGTCGATCATGGGAATGATCACGGTCCCGACTTCAGGACATCTCGACATGCTGTCGTGGAGTGACGTTAGGTGTGCCTCCATACGTACTCGCCATACCGTGTAGTTCTCTATTGAGAACATCGGCACCATCCTAATACGACATGTCGGACATTGTAAGAGTAAGAGTATAAGGATCTTTGAAAGATGCTTATGCGGTAGGAAACGGTTTTCAGGATCAGTTCGAGAGGACCAAGGTATTTGAGAACCCGTCCGGTTGAACACCGAACGCTCCGATACCCAGTGTTGGTCCGAGACGAAAAGTCGGGTGTAGAGGGGGGGTGAATACACCGAAGCTCTGTTTCTTTTTCTCGATGAAGGTCGTAACAAGCCGTGTTTGCAGTCGATGAACGGTGCCAAGTAAGCCTTCGATCAGGGGTCAAAGTGAGTCGGCTTGAGCTCTTCTGCGGCGATGTCGATATTACGAACTCCGGTCGGAGAGCGTAGTGCGGATAGTGTTAGGCCGGTCGTCTCTTTTGGAAACGCGTTTTGCAAGTTAAATCTTTTGGCCGTGCACTTTATAAATACGTTTATGCAAACTTATGATTTTCAAGTCGGTTAGAATGCAATGCAATAAAACAAAGTAAATGAACACTAAGCGATTTAACGTGGTTCGGATACGCAAGATCCTACGTCCACGGGCCCCGAACAAGGCAGGAGAACTTGTTGATTATTCGAAAGCAAGCCTCGGCAACGGGGATACGTGCAGACGGACGCTCCTCTAAGTTATAGTCTTTAGCGACTTTACAATCCAAACCTAAGTTTAGAAGGGAGGGGAATATTCTCCAATCGAGAAGGAGTTCTTCCAATAAGAACAATTCACTAAATGTGAACTCCTTCGGATCTAAGCTATGAATGTAGCAATGAGCTTAGTCTAGAAGATGGGGATCAAAGTGCTCTAGAGATGAACTACAAGAAGTGTTCTATGAAAACTAGTTCGTCTCCGGATAAGCCTTGAAGGTTCTAGAGCGTTGTGAGTTTTAATGATTTCCCTGATTTCGCGTATATTTCCTCTCCTTGAAATCTTCAAATCCTTCTCTATTTATAGTTGTGAGTTGTGACATATGTCTGTTGGAACGACGATGCCATGTGTCACAAGCGTCCAAAGAAAACGGCCACTATTCAACTTTGTTGCAGCGGGGGCGATTAATGCCATTGCTTCATGAGAGCCACGCTTTTTGTGTAGAGTAGGTAAGCGTTGTCGGCTTCTCGTTGGTCGAGGTTTGTAGTTGGTGAGTTGTCGAGTTGACCGTTGAACTACCTCGTATGTCTTCCGCTGAACATTTGAAGGGACTTTAAGTCTTGGGTCGCTTTCGGTCGGATACGGTACTCGAAAGTCTTTGTCTTCTTCGGTTTGAGTCGTCGAGGCGATAAAGTGAGCTTCCGATAGTCGGTTGGCCATTTGCCGAAGGTATCTTGCACTGCGGTGGTTCTTCCTACTTGATGACCATCGGCTTGGGAGAATGCTTCTGCGGGGTCCGGTCGGTGATGCGGGATCTTCAACCGAGTCCGATATCATTTGGCGGCCGAAGAATGCAAGCGATTACACGATGACGTGGGGTTAAGAAAAGTATCTTCCACATTGAAGATCGGTTGACAACTACCGTACAGACCTAGACAAAATAATAAGCATTGCATCACGTCTAACCTATGCCATCGGCTAATCCTATCGACACACTAATCTCCCGATATCGGCTCGGTTTTGGGA
>JAPVEC010000213.1:0-20800 GCA_028984105.1 Lavandula angustifolia | reverse complement strand
TTAGATTTGTTGGCTATGAAGATGACCCATGTATATCTTGAGTAGTCGTCAATAACGACGAGGGGGCATACTTCTTGCCTCTTATAGTCAGCTGGAGAAGTGCAGAATAAGTCCCGTGTGTAGCGAGTTGAAGGATTCCATCGGTGGAAGGTGAGCGGAATTCGTGGATTGCGTTTCTTTGTTTGCTTTCACTTCAAGCATGCTTCACATTTTCTGTCTTTGATAAGCGATTCATTGGGCGAGTCCTCGACTTTAGAGTTCTTGGCTAGCTTGTTCATATTCTTGAAGTTCGGTGGCGAGTCTCTTATGCCGCGGCCCGTCACCGCTTAATCGCCTAGATTTTGTACGGCGAGTAAGCAAGCCTCATGTTCTTCGGTTTTCCGAGTTTGCAACATCGATATTCTTCCTCCGCGAACACGATAACACTTGTTTTCTCTGTAGATTTATCAACAACATCGCAAAAACGGTGTCAAAGATAACTCTATTGATTATCCACGAAGTGGTGACGAGAAAGGAGATTATGTTGAAGTCCTTCAACATATGTTACTCTTAGGCAGCAGCAGTCTCAATATTCGATGTTTCGTATCCTCTGTATAGCACTTTAGAGTTGTCACCAAACTTAATTCAGGACCATCTTCTTGTACATAGTTGGTCGACGGGCTCTTTTGATAAGTCGTGTGTCTCGGCGGTCGCTGTCCACAATCTAAGGGTCCTTATGCACCTGTAAGACGGAAGCTTGATTTTAGGTACCCTTTAGTTCGGTTTGGGTCCTTAAGTGTTAGTGGGTGATTTGGAACCAGTCTGTCTCGGGACCTTGGAAGTACGAGACTTCTTCTTAGAACCTTGTCGACTTTCTTCTCCCACGGGTGGAGATCCGGACTTTGTGAACAATTTTGGGTTCGGGAGCTTTTTTTCTTCTTAGGTTGTGTGCTCCTCCCGACCACAGGCTCATAGTGTCGCGAACCATGCGTGCTTAGGATGCTCATACGGTGGTTCGCTATCTTTGTTACGCCCGTCCCGACCTTCTTGGTTCCCCACAGGTTTGATCGTGGTGTCATGGGGCTAGAACCTCAGGTCGGTTGCTTACGGTTGCTCGGGCGAGGTCGCGATCATCTTGTGTTTGTTCTTTGCACGAGGGGGGTTGATTGATAACTTTGAACTTTTCCTACGATCGGCCGGCATTTACGAACTTTTTGATGTTGAAGTGGAAGCTTCATAAGTATAGTCAAGTCCTTCTTTCATGACCAGATTTGGCCTTTGAGCTCGAGTATACTTTCCAACTTCTCCATAGCTCCTAGGTATTGTTCGGTTATCGGTTCTCGCCGGACCTCATCTCTTCTCACAAGTGATTTATAATCCTTTTCTACTCCTTGTGAGCTTCGGTGAGTCGGGCTATTCGGTATCTTTCTCGAAATTGTCCCTTGGTTAGAGCCGATATCGAGTTTCTTGAAGGCGAGACATGGTCGCCCAAGAGATTTAATCTCTTCGTTGAATCTCCTGACGGATTCTCTACGAATCGGTAGAGACACGGCGATCGAGAGAGAAAGTCTCGATTTTCGGCCTTTACTGTTCCGGTTCTGAATGGTTACTGTCTGAACTCTCTGCTCAAGCGAATATTGCTCCTCTAGTAGATCATAGTAGGCTTGTACCACGTCTAGAGGTTCATACGTGACCCAGAGCACGTGTCGTGTGCACTATGTGAGGAAGAGGTTATTTTAAGTTTTAGAGTTTACCTCGGCCTCTTCTCAGGCTATCGGACGGTGTGTACTGCGGTTGTTTCGGGATGCTTGTCTCACCGACCTCAGCGGCGACAAATGCGGCTTCGTCTTGAGAAGAATACATGAATGTATTTTCCTTGATTGAGTCGTCGGATATCTCCGTCGATGTAGGCCTTCCTCCTTCGGGCAGAATTTCTCGCGTCACGGCCTTGTTATGCTCTTTGAGTAGTGAGACTTCGGGACAATCGTGCGATAGTGTCCCTCATTCTTGCGGTTGTAACATACGGGACGATCTGCTTTGCCTTTTCTAGGTGAGTCGTTGGATGGACTAGCGGCGGAGTTACGTGTTCCTACAATCGGTAGTTGGTTTTAGATTCTTCCACTTTTTTCGATATTCTTTCTTACCTAAGGGAGAATCTACGTGGTATTTCTTGACTTTTCGACTCTCTCCTTTTCTCTTTGATATTTGAGAGCCATAAGTGCTAGGTGGTTCGGTGCGAGATATCTCGAGAAGACTTTGCGTCACGTCAGTGGCTCTTGCCTTGTTGGAAGAAATGGGTTTGGCTCCATTTCTTGCTTGTTGCTTTGAAAGCATGATCTATACGTGTTGTTGGTGGGCTCATTTGGAACATCGTTGGGGTGGGGTGTGCTCAAATTCCTCCGTCTTTAATTACGAAAAGATAACATCGAGAGTTAGAGCATTAAGATACGAGCGACGTAAATAAGTAGCAAAGGGAGCCGCTTCGGTCGAGGTAGTGTTCATCTCTTTGTTGGTGAATGTCCTTCCCGACCCATTGATCACATTGATACGGTTGGTAAACTAGACGCTTAGCTCGTCAATGGTCTCGTTGGGCTCCATGGCAAATGTATCGAACTTTTGTAGCTCTAGCTCGAGCTTATTTTCCTTGATCTGCGGAGTTTCTTGGCTCGGTACGGCCGGGGGCATCCCAAAGTTCCTTTGCCGTCTTGCGGTCTTGCACCCTCCCAGGAGTGTGAATCGGCGGCGTAGTCGGGGTTGCATTACGCGCAGCTCGGTCGAGGTTGTGAAGCTTTTTCTTTTACGGCGTGAAGGCGTATTTGTCTTTTGCGTTACAAGTAGGATCGGTGGAGTTGTTCTTCAAGTCCTAGACTACTGCGGGGATCGAGGCGAAAGTCGGAGACCCTATCACGAGTCTAATCAACATTTTCCCACTGTCTTAACAACGTATTCCCCGAACACTAGCGATCTACATCGAGAATATAGCTAAGCAATATCGATAGTAAATCACTAACGATGAGTGTGTGAGTCGGTAATCACTTCGGTGATTACGAGTGTTAAGCATAAACAAACATGGCTATTCGGGCAATAAGGAATTGTCAAAGCGAAATAAAGATGTTTTATATATATATGAGAAATTCATCTCTGCTGGACTAAAAGAAATAAAGAAAGATACGAGGAGAATGCGGAAGCGAAGAATCATTTGAGCTGCTTGATCCTGTCTTTGAAATCTTATGATTGAGTTTCGGGAAGAGGCGCTCCATACATGCGGTATATGAGCTTTCTCGGCTTCAATATCTCAACAAAGTCCTGTTGGGTCGTCTTCATCAAGAAATTTGGCTTCGGCGGCGTCGTTCACTTCTTTCTCTATTACTCCATAGTGGATGGATCCGTCTAGTCTTTGTGGGGGTGGCGGGATTACGGGATCGGGAACTCGACCTCAACATTTTCCTTGACAACTTTTTGAAGTCGCGTACATTTCCGAGATCAACTCTCATTAACCATTCGGTATAAGCCCTTTGTCTTGTGTTTCTCGGCCCGGAATCTCCAGTAGTTTCTCTTTATAAATTCGACTTTCGGCGTCTCCCGCCTACGAGTAACTTCCCACGGAATCCATTCAACCACTCACAGGCCATACGCGGAGTCTTCGGATCGGTAGGCTTCCGAATTTCTTGTATTTGTAAGGAATGTCGGCTTTTTGCGGGGATCCTCGACTCGCTTCTTTTTTTTGAGTCCTCGGCTTGAGAGCTTCAAGATCGGCCATTCTTATCCTCTCTCTCTGTTTGCTTCTAATTGTCGGCCTCTTCACCTCTATATAGATACCTATCCAAGCCGAGCCCAAATCTCTTCCATTTCTTGTTCCTGTGTCTTCGAGGCGGTGTAGGAGGGCTTATGAGGTGGCTCTTCTTACGAGTCGGCGGGTGTGGAAGATTTCTCTTTAGAAGTTCCCACTTTTGCCCGAGTTGATTCTTTGCTCTTGCTTGCTCCTTTTCTTTTTCTTTGTCGGCATTGTCGATGAGCTTAAGTGTTCTAGGAGCGGCCTAGCTCTGTCTTCTTGCCTCCAGTTTGGAGCCTTAGTTTTGCCTTTAGCGAGGTTTTTCTTGGGTTTATTCATGGCTTCGGCTTCGGCTATCTCTCTAGCGATTTCTCATCGGTACTATCCCGAGCCTCCTCCTCCAGGAGTTATAAACCTCCTAGGTCCTTTCTTCTTGGAGGGAGAGGTTGGGAGTTTCGGTACCTTTTTGCCTTTGTCGGCAAGCCCGGAGGAGGAAGAGGGGCTTCTTCCTCTTCGACTCCTCGTCGGCATACTCGGCAACTTCTTTTATAATATCGAAGGAGTTTGTTTTGCATGAGATGACCTCTTTGGCTCTCGAGCCGCACTTGGGCCCGATCTCAGCGAATCTTGCAGGCTCTAGCTGGCTTTGAGGCACCCACAGGCCTCGCCCGGTATGTGAAGGTCCCGGTAGGGGCGGATGGCCGAGTACGAGATGCCCACTGCTCTCTGTCCTTGCTCTCTTCGGAGCTTTCGGTATCAGCTCCTTAGTTCCTTTCTCTATAAATCCTTCCCCCTTTTTGGTATCGGCTGATCACGACATATCGAGACATGATAGATAGTGATATGAATGAAGAATGATATGCGGTGAAAGCGTTTTTGAGATCCGTTCAAGTAGACCGGTTTGAGAATAACAAGAGTCTTATAGAACTCCTGCTTACGATACCAATTGTTGGCCACTGGTAGGTTCGGGTGTAGAGGGAGGGGGGTGAATACACTGAAAACCGATCTCTCGGCTTAAACACGAGCAGTCCTTTTCGGGATAGTGTCGTGCGACGACACTATCACGAAAAGAGCTGTTCGATGTTTAAGTGAGAGATCGGTTTTCGATATTCACCCCCTCCCTACACTGGCGTACTCTCAGGACCAACAAGGATTATACTAAGCAAGTCCCAGTTTACAAGGATCGAACTATAAAGTTTAACAAACTCTCCAACGATGAAGGAGTTCTTGACAATAAGAAGATTTTAAGAATGGACTGCTTCGGGTCTAAGCTATGTATATATTCAATAGAGCTTAGGTTAGAGGGAAGGGAACAAGAAGGTGGCTTCTAGAGTGATGAACAATGAGGAATAATCTTTCTGAGTTCGTGTTCCATCACTTGGATACTAGAGGCTTTTGATTCTAATCAGCTTGGTTCCCTAGAGCAAGGATGTCGCCTTTCGCTTTGAGTGTTTCTCTGAAGTTCTTGCGGAAAGCTTTGAAACTTGTTCTTTTTGCTCGTAATCGCTCGTTCTTGTTCTATATGTGTCGATTTGATTTTCCCTCTATTTATAGAGGTGAGCCGTAGATAGATCCGTTGGAGACGAACGATCCACGTGTCGCTCTGTTTGGGTAGCTAACGGCTCCTTTAAGGAATCTTACGGTCTTTTCCTCCATTTACGGAAAGAGGTTGACTTGTAGCTTTTACCAAAACTTTGACGGTTGGTTGCTCGTCGTTGGTCGAGCGTAGAAAGCGGTTGAGACACACGGGACTTCTAGGTAGATATTGAAGGCGACTTCTCACGATAACCTCGGACGACTCTGCGATTTAACATATAAGATTATCGACAATCAAGGAGGCTGTCGGGCCGTTGCTTCGACTTCGACCTAGGTTCGATAGTATACTCTGCTTTGAGTCCGACTTTGCGAAGGTCGACTACGAGTTCGGTGAGCTGCTCTGCTGAGTCCGGTTCTACGAGACTTCTTTCGGTATGTTGCTCGTGCTTGAGTCCGGCACTCCCGAATCTAAACACCTCTCGGTATGCTTCTCCGGTGAGTCCGGCCTCTGCGAGTTTTCACACCATGGTACTAAGGCGGATAGTCTAGTGAGGGATCGGTAAGACGGAACTACGAGCTTTGAACCATGTCTTTGAAGGAATGTCTATTGAGTGCGAAACTCTTAGAGACTAAGGCATTACTATTACAAAACAATGGTTCACCTATCAAATTAGAGTTTTGGGATCAGCGAATCTTCTAAGAAACTAATCGATCTCTACTTTGAATCACATCCGAACAATGCTTGTTGCTTCTTGATGAACTTCTCCCTTTGAGCATTTCTCGCAGCTCTTTCAGCTGTGCTGAGCTCAGGACAATCGTACTGATAGTGTCCTGGCTTTTTGTAGTTGTAACCGGCGGTGACTCCACTCTCTCTACTGTCGGTGTCTTTATTTGTTGAGTCCTCACATTTCTTGCATTCAGAAGTTTGTGAGTTAGGATTGCGCTTTGGAGAGAAATTAGACTTGCTCTTTTATTCTCTAACGGTTATAGATAGTTTCTTGTGCCGATCTTTCTCCTTCTGATACTTTAGCACAAGCAGCTCGTATCGTTCATCTAAGCTCCCTTCCTGTACTGCACTTGTTGAAGGTTCAACATTGCTAGACTTTGGAGCCGGTGTGCTAGCGATGCCTTGAAGGCATGATCAATGCAGGTTGAGAGCTTCAGCTCTCTGCATTCTCTGCGGTCGATCGAACTCAAACTCGTCTGCCTTTAATTCCAAAAAATATGACCAGGAGACACAAAATCAAGATCATATTGTCTTAAAAGAGTGGCAAATGGAGTCCACTGATCCATCCGGTAGGGTTCTCAATATCTTGAGATTCATTTATTGGTTGGGGAGCGTCTTTCCCGCCCGTTGATGCTATTCATCAAATGCTGTGAATCGGCGTTGAGATCTTCTATCGTGTTCTTTGGGCGTAAGTGAGAATCTCTCCGGTTTACGGAGTTCCGGCGCCCGACTTGTTAGCTTTAATCTTTTGAGTCCCCAGGCTCGGTAGCGCAAGAGCATCCCAGAGCTCTTTAGCGAACTTGTGGTCTCGAACTCTTCGAGATAGGAGTCGCTCGAGTGGTTAGTATGGCATTTCTAGCTACCCGGTCCGGGTTGTGAAGGTTGTTCTCTTCGGGAGTGAATAAGCTTACGTCTTTCGGCACCTTCTTTCCGGTAGTCGCTCCTCCTTGTGCTAGTTCACGAAGAAGTCGACACTATCGACCATGGGGACGATATGTCCCAGTCTTCAAGACCTCGAGACATGCTTTATCGTGGAGGGAGGTCGGATGAGCTTTCATTCGACCCGCCGTACCCCATATTTCTCTGCGAGAACATGGGTACCATTCTAATTCTGACGGACCCGGACATGTTAGGTAAAGTTATGTATGAAGAATGATATGCGGTGAAAGTGTTTTCAAGGATCGGTTCGAATAGACCGGTTTCGGATAACGAAAGTCGGGAAGAACTCCCGCTCGATACCAATTGTTGGTCCCGAGTCAAATGTTCGGGTGTAGAGGGCGAGGGGTTGAATATACGCGAAAACCTTTTTTCTCAAACTTGAGCGCGAGCAGATCCAGATTAACGGAGATTGCCTAGTGAATGAATTCGATGAGACCGGACAAGATGTTCTTGATCGCATGGACGAGTGACTTAAGATGTTGTGCTCCGCTGGGCGATTGATGTCGAGAATTCGAAGCGTTCGGCGGTGTTCGATAGCGTGCGGAAAGTGTAGGCCCAATTTAGTTTTGTTTGAAAACTTTTGTTTATAAAAGCTGTTTCGATAGATTAGTGCGATCGGTTAAGCATTTCTTGAAACTCGGTTGAATGATTTTGTAAATAGTTTTTACTATGAGCAGTTAAATCAATGCAATAGTTATGAACACGAGAGACTTTTAAAGTAGTTCGGATACGCAGATCCTACGTCCCTTTGTCTTAAACAAGGAAGGGGGCTATTTTATCATGCTGAGTTAGTGTTAGTCGGTTTAGGCGGCTTGGAAAAACACGGTCTTGTGATTATGCTTGAGCAAGTCTTAGTTTATAGGGTCAAACAAAATATGTTTGAATGTATCTCCAACGATGAAGGAGTTCTTAACACTAAGAACGGTTCAATAAATTGAACTCCTTTGGTCTAAGCTATAGATGATACAATCGAGCTTAGGTTAGAGGGATAGGGAACAAGAAAGGCTTCTAGAGTGAAGAACAGGTGAGGAATAATCTTTTACGGGTTCATGTTCTTCACTTGGATGCTTTAGAGGCTTGAGTTCTATGCAAGCTTGTGTACCCTTAGAGCAAGTTTTATACTTTTCACCCTAGGATTGAGGTCGAAGTTCTTCGCGTATAGCTTGTATTCTTGTTTGCTTGTTGCTCTGTTCGTATGTCGTTGTATCGTATTTCTTCAATTTGATTTCCCCTTATTTATATATGTAAGCCATGGATAGATCCGTTGGAGACGAGCGTCCATGTGTCACTCTGTAGGTAGCTAACGGCTCTTTTGAATTTCCACGAGTCCATTAAATTTTTCGGTAAAGTTGTTGACTTGTAGCTTTTAACGAGATACTTTTCCGGTTAGGTTGCATGTCATTAGTCGAGGTATAGAAAGTAGTTGAGACATGTTCGGACTTCAAGGCATCTTTGCGGGCGACTTCTCGATGTGCTACCTCGACCAACTCTATTGATTAATTCTCACGAAGTCCATTTGTCGGTTAAAGTAAGCTTGGTCCACGTTCTTGAGTCGACCCAAGCTTGATAGTATACTCTCTTTGAGTTCAACTCTGCGAAGATCAAGACTCTTAGTTTTTGTAGGCTTGCTCTGGCGAGTGCGGTCCTATGGACTCTCGAACACCTTTCGGTATCTTTGCTCTTCTTGAGTCCGGCCATGCGAATCTTCACTCCATGGCGGTTCGGCGGATGGTCTGCGAGAGACGGCGGATGGAACTACTTAGTCGGAACCATGCTTTGAAGGCAAGTGTCTTTGAGTTTGAAACTTCAAGAGACAAGGGTGATTAACTTTTACATAAAAATGGTTCATCAATCGAAATATAACTTTGGGATCAGTCAAATCAACAATAGAATCATATACCAACAAGATTTCTTGGAGGGAGTCTACACACATGTCAAAATAAGACAAGAAAAACGGCCACATCGCTATAGAGATTTTCTCTTTTTCGGTCTAGGAGCGGCTTTATAGCGGAAGCGGGTAGAGTGTTTTCGAATCCTCATTGGTTGAGGTTATGAGAGTAGGTGAGGCTTGTTCAAACTCCAAGTGTAAGGTGAGTTGACTTCCTCCGAGTCCTCGGACCTTTAACTAAATTCTCTTATACTTTTGCTTCGAGATTCGTGGCTCGAATTCCTTTGCGAGATTAAGTTGGTTATAGCTTATCCAAGCGACTTCTTCGATCTTGAGCTCCTTCGGATGAGTGGCGGATCTTCTGCTTGAATGCACCGGCTAATGACTCACAGCCTCTTGAGTTCCTAACATGCTGAACTCAACGAAGCTATTACATTGTCAAAGGCTCATCATTCGGCTAGGGTTTTTTGGGATCTTCAAATCTTATCATGCTTGAATCTCATCCCACACTAATTAAATTCTACGATTCTGCTCTATTCTAAAACTTAGTGAGCCTCTTGTCGATGTATGACTTATCAACAAATGAGACTTTCCACGAGCATGAGTTAAGGATAATAATCAATACCTTGCTTAGTGTAATAATTTTCCCACTTATGCAAGCTTTCTAACTCCATTTTCTTTTACGAACTTCAACGTCTATCTCCGAGTTCGTTAGCGAAGAAACTTCATAAGTTGATCTTGACCTTTTCAAAGATAGACATCATGAGATGACGTTTTAACTTTGAACGTTGGTCAAAGGACCTTACCCGACTTCGTCATTATCGAGTCACAATGTAAGTCGGTGCTCCGAACTCGAGGAGCAATCGACTCTTATGGAAAGATGCATTGAAGGTTACTTCCTTTTCACAAAACTTCCCGGTATATTTGTTTATTTTTCATTCTTTATATCCATAGGGCTCCTGCCCTCATCGGGGGAAAAGAGAGAAGCTTTTTTTAACATTTTTTGTATCTCGATCTTTGTCGTTACTCTCTTCCACTCATTTTCCCTTTCTTCTTTTGAGTAGAGGATCCATGTGACCTCTGTCTCATCCAAGTCATCAATATGACGATTAAGGTAGAACTTCGGCTACTTGATGGCATAGACGGTAGCCACTTTGCATCTTGAGAGAAAAGTCTATAAGCCGGAAGTGTGGGGAGCTTCGTACATTGGCTCCCTTGCATTTGAGGTCGGACTTGTACAAGTCTATCATTAGGTGGAAACACATGGTTCTATAAATTTCGGGAAGGTATGAAGTCTTTCATTAAGAAGCTGCTGGCCATTGTGAATCCTTTGGTTGTTAGACTCGGTTTTCTTGTTAATTCCACCGATCTTACTACGTGAGCCTTAATAACTTCGCTTGGTTTCTTGACCCGGTGTTACTTGAGCAAGCAAGGCGTAGCGATCAATAATGTTCTCAACATTAGGATTTGACATGGTTGTTGTAGGCTGAGTAGCTTCTTGAGGTCATTGGTGTTGTTGGGTTTTTGTATACTTTGGAAGCAAATTTTATTCTTGTATACAATGTGTTTTTCCTTTCCACTATTTTATTCACCAATCGACATATAAATATATTTGGACATGTAATCATTTATCTTGTATAAAAGTTAGATTGTTTAGTGTGTTGTAGATAACGAAGACTACACAATTGGTTGAACCGACAATATATAAACGGTTATCGCAAGCCGAGACAACTTTAGGATAGGTTGTCGGTTTAAGGCTGCAGATTAGATAAGAAGTGGCTTGTCTTAGGCGCTTGTCTATGCGTGATCTACTTGTAGGTGTTGTATCGATGGATTACGGTGAGATGTGTTCTCCTAATTGACCTTAGTGGAGAACCTAGATATCGGTGACTTACACGATCTTAAGCTTGATTAGACTTGGTTTGAGTTCATTTGGCTGGCTAGCACTTTCACCTATTATGGTGAACGTCATCACGACGACATCTACGTATCTTGGGTGTTAGTAGTCATTTGTGGCTTAGGCTAGTTATTTGTATCTAGCAAATGTAGTCTTGTGAAATGGGTTGATAATATCCCTGAGGAACTCCTAAGGATAAGCAGAATAAACCCGGCCGATTGATTAAGTTCAGGTGTGTTGATAAGGTCGGTGGTACTACTCAGGAATAAAACAATATATTAATTAATTTAAGCTATCAGTGGGCTTAATTAATTAACCATTATTTCAATCTTAAATACGAGGATTGATTAAGTCTAAAATACAAGCCCATGCTCAAATTGAGATAAATGTGTAAGTTAGCACATATTCTCTAGTTGAATGAATCTGTATATATTAATTGATTTTGCTTTGGGATGAGCATAGATGATTAATTGATTTGAAACCCGACTTTATTTCTTGTATTGGATCCCTAGTATGACCCAATTAGTTGCCTATTAATTTATTGTCTTTCAAAAATCATTATTAATAGACTAATGCATTTGGCATTATTTAATAATGTTGTTTATATGGAATAAATTTATTGAGCCAATTAATTGATAAATAAAAGTAGCCCAGCAGATTAATTTTTTATATTGTGGGCTAATTGATGTTGAAGCACGTATAATTAAATTAATGGACTACAAATATTAATATAGTATATGATTTTGGAGCCTATATATGTTATGTATACTGTTCATAATCTCTACACAAAATCATATATAAACGCTCGCACGTGAGAGAGAGAGAGAGAGAGAGAGAGAGAGAGAGAGAGAGAGAGAGAGAGAGACGATATTTATTTTTCTTCATATCTCTTAGCACATAGAGGAAGAAAAATATCGGGACACAGATCAGAAGATCTGAAAGGGAGTAGTAATCAAAGCTACCACAACATATGAAGGGGAAAGGTACAATTTCCATCCTTCAAGTGTGATGATTGTTACCTTGAAGGCATGATCTACTAGTGTGTCAGCATTAATCATTGGAGTTCGTTGTGTGTGATTACTT
The DNA here is from genome assembly GCA_028984105.1 of Lavandula angustifolia. Taxonomy (NCBI): domain Eukaryota; kingdom Viridiplantae; phylum Streptophyta; class Magnoliopsida; order Lamiales; family Lamiaceae; genus Lavandula; species Lavandula angustifolia. Next base: position 8,979 of record JAPVEC010000213.1, on the reverse strand, counting down.
CAGAACTCCTCGAGTTTGATTTCTAAGAATATATGATCGGGAGAATAAGCTTCATGGTTAGAGCGTCATTGATAGGTGGAAAGAGAATTGCATTCTACTTTAGGTGGTGCTTTATGAGTATCTTCATGTTCATCTATGTTGGGAATTAGGTTCACTATGATAGATTTGAAGATCCCAAAACCCTAGTCCCGGATGATGAGCTTTCGATATTGTTATAGTTTAAGTGAGTTCACCGTGTTAGGAACTCGGTAGACTAGCTAAAGTTCAACAGATTTGTGCATTCGGTAGATGACTCGGTAAATCTTTGGACTCGGCGGGAGCGATGCGAAAGGAGTCGGTCGGGCGGAACTCGGCGGGAGTAGTTCATTTGTACTCGAGTTGATCTTCGGTAAAAGCGCGGACTCAGCAGAAGTTATCTACTGAATCAAGATCAGGCTCAGCAACGGTCGGTCAGTTACTTTAACTGACCATGGACTTCAGAGGAACAATTCAGTAGAGTTGTCCGAGGTCGTACATCTGAGAAGTCAGCTTCAGTATCACCTTGAAGTCTGAATAGGTCTCAACCACTCTCTGTACCTTGACCAATGACAAGCAGCCAGCTGGCAGAGTCTCCGACATGAAGCTGCAAGTCTACTACTTTAATTAAAGTTAGTGGACTCTACAGAATTCAAATAAAGCCGTTTGCTACCCCATAGAGTGACACTTGGCATCGTCCTCTCCAAGGAACATATGCCTAGGTCACCTCTATAAATAGAGAAGAGTCTTCACGCAGAGCAGAAGAGGTGAGGTCAATCATGACGATGATGGACACATCCAAGGAACCGAGCTCAACCGAACAAACACTCTAGAAGATTCAAGCCATATCCAGAGAACTTAATCTTTAATAGATATATTCTTATAGTTCTTCTCTCTAGAGTTCTATCTCGTTCCTTATCTAATCTAAGCTGATCTTATTGTAATATCCATAGCTTAGACGAAGGAGTTCATATTTGAACTTGTTCCTTATTGTAAAAGGACTCCTTCATAGTTGGAGAGTTTGTCAAACACTTTAGTTTGATACACATGTAAACCTGGGACTTGCTCGATATAATCCCCAAGCCGGAGTTTGTCCTGTGTACAAGGCGACCGAGACTATCTCGGTATAATAAATAGCCTCTCGATCTTTTCGGGACAGTGGACGTAGGATCGTTTGATATCCGAACCACTTTAAAAAGCGTGTTGATTTATTGTCGCTCTGCTTAATTGTTCACTTGCATAAAAGCCGACTTTAAATCAAATAGCATAAAAACGGTGTTTTCGAGACTTAGGCGAATATTCTTTTGGGCCTACTCTTCGCACTTTCGAAACCCGATCTTGAACTCTTTGTTCTGCGGCCCGAATTCGGTGAGGCCGTACTCGATAGAAGGATTCTCTGCCCACGCATTCCACGATGCGATTCGCGATGCGAGTGTCGCCGCCTTCGTTCTTTGAACTTTGACTCGGGTGTATTCCACACACGAAGACTTGTCTACTCTCGGGACCAACAATTAGTATCGGAGCGCACGGTGTTCTTCGATCAAAGCGTACGGTGTTTTTCTAATCAAACCACACGATGTACTTCGATCAAAGTGCATGGTGTTCTTCTAATCGAGCTCGGTCTAACGGAACCGATCCTGAAAAATTGTTTTCTCGGCATGCGCTTATTGCATAATCTTCATAGCATCCTATACCATGTTCTTAATGTTAGATAATTCGGGTATACGGACTTTGAAGAGATCTTAATGGGCGAGCGACTGCGAAGGACGAGAAAAGCTCCAATCAGGTGGGCGATAGGTTTGTCCAGGGGGAACTCGACACGCAAAATCTACAACCCCTCAAACAAGGAATGAACACAAGATGTAAACACCTCAGCCCGGCTATCAAAGGAAGATCCAAGGTTCAAGCCCCCAAAACCCCGGGATCCAAATCGGGGGGGAACCAAGAGGTCGAAAAGGCCTACGGATCGGATCCTCGGTTGTCTATCAATTAGATGCAGTAGTGTCCAAGATTTCGAGCATCTTCTTATCTTTCAACACTCACTCACACTTCACCGATATATCTATGTGTCTCGTAATTATGTGCCACTTGCCCGGGGGGAAGTTGTCGGACTTATGTCTTATGTTTTAGGGGATTTGGTATCATGATTAAAAGGGGGAAGCGTGTTGATTAGATTAGTAGTTGCATGTAGGAGGTTATTAGGAGAAGTTTGTAGAAGTTTTGGCATCATCAAATAGGGGGAAATTGTTGGGAATTAGGTTCACTATGATAGATTTGAAGATCCCAAAACCCTAGCCGGATGATGAGCTTTCGATATTGTTATAGCTTAACCGAGTTCACCGTGTTAGGAACTCGATGAGACTAGCTAAAGTTCAACATTTGTGCATTCGGTAGAAGACTCGGTAAATCTTGGACTCGGCGGGAGCGATATGCGAAAGGAGTCGATCGGACCCGAACTCGGCGGGAGTAGTTCACTATACTCGAGTTGATCTTCGATAAAAGCGGACTCGGCGAAGTTATCTACCGAATCAAGATCGGACTTCGGCAACGCTCGGTCGGTTACTTTAACCGACCATGGACTTCAGAAGAACAATTCAGTAGAGTTGTCCGAGGTCGTACATCTAAGAAGTCGGCTTCGGTATCACCTTGAAGTCCGAATAGGTCTCAACCACTCTCGTACCTCGACCAATGACAAGCGGCCGGTGGCGAGTCTCCGACATGAAGGCTGCAAGTCTACTACTTTAATTAAAGTTAGTGGACTCTACAGAATTCAAATAAAGCCGTTTGCTACCCCATAGAGTGACACTTGGCATCGTCCTCTCCAAGGAACATATGCCTAGGTCACCTCTATAAATAGAGAAGAGTCTTCACACAGAGCAGAAGAGGTGAGGTCAATCATGACGATGATGGACACATCCAAGGAACCGAGCTCAACCGAACAAACACTCTAGAAGATTCAAGCCATATCCAGAGAAGAACTTAATCTTTCATAGATATATTCTTATAGTTCTTCTCTCTAGAGTTCTATCTCGTTCCTTATCTAATCTAAGGCGATCTTATTGTAATATCCATAGCTTAGACGAAGGAGTTCATATTTGAACTTGTTCCTTATTGTAAAAGGACTCCTTCATAGTTGGAGAGTTTGTCAAACACTTTAGTTTGATACACTGTAAACTAGGACTTGCTCGAGTATAATCCCCAAGCCGCGGTTTGTCACTGTACAAGGCGGCCGAGACTATCTCGGTATAATAAATAGCCTCCTGATCTTTTCAGGACAGTGGACGTAGGATCGTTTGATATCCGAACCACTTTAAAAATTGTGTTGATTTATTGTCACTCGCTTAATTGTTCACTTGCATAAAACCGACTTTAAATCAAATAGCATAAAAATGGTGTTTTCCAGACTTAGACGAATATTCTTTTGGGCCTACTCTTCCGCACTCGAACACGATTTCGAACTATTGTTCTGCGGCCGAATTCGAGTGGCCGTACTCGATAGAAGGATTCTCTGCCCACGCGTTCAGCCATACTGATTCAGCAGTACTGACTGTCGCGCTCGTTGCTGAACTTTGACTCAGGTGTATTCCACACCTGAAGACTCGTCTACTCTCGGGACCAACAATCTCCATGTTGGTGAACGTCTTTCCCAACTCATTAATAGTGTTGATAATATTTGTAAATTTGGTCTTGAGATTGTCAATGCTTTCATCGGGCAACATGGTGAATGTTTCAAATCTTCTAAAGTCCCGACTCTATTTTGTTGTCTTTAATCTTTCGAGTCCTCAGACTCAGTTGAGCTAGAGCATCCCATAACTCCTTCGTTGTCTTACAATTTTGAACTCTTCCGAGATAAGAGTTAGTGAGCGTGGTCAACAACTGTGCAGGCTTTCTCTCTTACGGCGTTAAGCGTCCTTATCTTTGTAGACCTTCTTCCCTCGTGGCGGCTCCTCTACAACCACTGTGTGTTATAGTCAACACTTTCTCTCAAGGAGACAATGAGGCCGTTTTAAGTACGTTTTTCATCTTTGTCGTGGAGCAACGTTAAGTACACCTCCATTCGACTAGTCATACGCCGTAGTTCTCTACTTGAGAACATAGGCACCATCCGAATACCGACAAATCAAACAAGATAAAAAAAGACTTTTGGGTTAATCTTTGGAGAGATGAAATGCAGTGAAAACGTTTTTCATGATTTGTTCAAGGTGACCACTTTGTCTGAAAAATGGTGTTCAGAAGAACACTGCCATGATACCTATTTTTGGTCCAGAGAAGAGTTTTTAGGTGTTGCGGGGGGGGGATACACTTAAGTCCAAGTTTCAACTCAAACATGAGTCAGTCTAATACTGAATTAGCTTGCTGAATGAATTTATCTCGTCAAGTAAATTTTCTAATCGTATGGCAGAGTGACTCAGTATATTGAGTAGTGTTCACTGACTCAAATTAGTAAACTAGTAGTTCAGTATAAGAATTAGTGCGAAAATGTGTATGCCCAATTTTATCATCTATTTTGAAAACAGTTTTACACTAAAAACTGTTTATGTTATGCGTGTGCGTGTTTTAGGTATTTTACTGAATATCTAAACTTGTATGTGTTTTCCATATCTGTTTTTGCGCAGGATGAACAGTAATACAATGTAACGGTAAAGACAAAACAAATTTTTAGAGTTGTTCGGATACGCAAGATCCTACATCCTCTTTATTGTTTACAAGAGTTCATGATTAGATTATACTAAGCAAGTCTCATTCGATCTATTCGCAAAATAGATTTTGACTAGTTATAGTCCTAGTGACTTTAGAATATTTTCTAACACAGACGTTTGAGGGTTTTCTCCAACAATGAAGGACTTACATATAAGAACAGTTCGAAAGATGAACTCTGTTGGATTCTAAGCTTAAGATCTAATAAAGCTAGCTTATATGTATAGAGATGGGACCTAGATTACTCTTGAGAGAAGAACTTAGAGAATAAGCTATTAATTCTTGGGGTTCTTTGCTACGTGTGATTTCAGTTCGCTAGAGCCTATGTGCTTGTAAGCTTTGTGTTCCCTTACTTATCTTCATGAACGATGATATCTAGTAATGGGCTTGACTGGTCAATAGATCCGTTGGAGAGGACCCAAACACATGTCAAACATGACAAGCAAAACGACCATCTTTAAATTTAAAATGCATAGTAGAGATTCTCTCTTTTTCAGTCTTAAGAGATTGACTTCACTTTATCTCAAGGCAAGGGCAAGTCTTGGACGTTCCTAATTAGTTGAGGTTAATTGGTAGGTGAAGCTCGTTCAAACTCCAGAACTGATACTAAGTTGACTTTATCTGATACTTCAGACACTTTACTGAAAATATGTCCACTGACATTCTCCAATAACTTTAGTATGTTGATCGTTGCTTCTTCTGACTCTACAACACTCATTCAGTAAATTCAGCCAGAATCTTACTGAGTCTTCAGACAACTGAATTTCCAGATAATGTTGACTATAATCTTCTACTAAAATCGAAGCAACTACTGAAAATGCTATCAAACCTATTGAGCTCCTAAAATACTGAGTTCAACTAAGTTATACATCTATTACAATATGCTGGTTCATCAATATGCTAGGGTTTTGAGATCTTCTAATCTTATATTATAAATAATCACCCAACAATATGTATCTTGTATACGTATCACTCTAAGGGTTGATATTATCCCTTGAGTAGTTCGAAAGGTTTATAACACTAAACTCTGTAGGTTGATTAAGTTCAAGTGTGTTTAAAAGGTTGAGTGGTATTGCTCATGGACATGATATTAAGTAATTTAAGGTGTCAGTATGCTTGATTAATTAGTGGATATTTGTATCTTAAATACGGCGATCAATTATGTTTAAAATACACAAATTATCTAATGGAATAAGTTTGTGTTTATTAATAAATTATACTCTAAGCTAAGCATAGAGAATTAATTAATTCGATGTCTAACATTATTTCTTGGATTAGATGCATAGTCTGCCTAATTACTACACAGTAATTAAATTGTACCAAAAGCATTAATTGTATGTAAGTTATGTTGGTCCGGACACGTGTGGCAGGTGTAGAGGGGGGGGCGTGAATACACCTAAGTACAAGTTCTTTTTCTCAAACGCGAAGGACAAATGAGTGCAGAGATTGCAACTGATGAACAGTGCCAAATAGTAACCTTCTGATTGCGGGTCAGAGTGACTCAACTACTGAGTTTCTCCTACTGACTTCTGTCTGTATTAAATCCTCAGGCGGAGAGTTAGTGCGGATAAGTGTGTAGGGCCCCATAGACTTCTTCTTGATTTGAAAACGTGTTTTTCGCAAACCAAATAATTTTGGCTAGTGCACTTTCAAATACGTTTTATGCAAAGTATGAGTTTGTAAGATAGTTTGAAAAAAATGCAATAAAACAGAAAATGACACAAGCGATTTTTAACGTGGTTCAGATATGCAAGATCCTACGTCCACGGTCCTGCTGAACATGAGGTCTTGTTGATTAATCTGAGCAAGCCTCAGCAAGGTATCTGTGCACTGGACAAACCCTTCTAAGTTATAGTCCTTAGGGACTTTACAATCCAAACCGAAGTTTGAAGGGGAGGTGATGTTCTCCAACTATGAAGGAGTTCTTACAATAAGAACAGTCACGAAAAGTGAACTCCTTCGAAGGTTCTAAGCTATGGATATAACAATGGAGCTTAGATAGAGAAGAGGGATCTAAAAAAAACTCTAGAGAGAACAACTAGAAATATTCTAATAAGCAAGTTCTTCGCTAGATCTTCGTGAAAGAGCTAGAATGTTTTGAATGCTTGAGCGTGTAATCCCTTTGATATCCTATGCGTTGAGCTCAAAAAAGCTTCTCTATTTATAGTTGTGACCCGAACATTTGTCCGTTGGATGGGACAATGCCACGTGTCACAAGCGTCCAAGGAAAACGGCCATATGTTCGAAATATTGTCGCAGAGTAGTTGGTCACTGTTCATGAGAGCAACTTTAGTTGGTCAGAGCAGGTAAGGCTTAGACTGCTTCTCATTAGTCGAGGTTTGTGGTAGGTGAGAATTGTCAGACATCAGTCTTCATCTGAGTTGACTCTCACTCATCCTCGTATGATCTTCTGCTGACTTTCGAATGATGTTAAAACTCGGGTCGTTTCTTGTCAGATACAATAGATCTGACACTTATCTCTGTCTTCTTCATCGGAGTCTGGCGATAAAAGAATCTCCTCTTGAGTGAAGTCGGTGATGACTCGAAGGTGCTCGAGCTCGTCTCGTGTTCTTCTCTTGGAAGGTCAGCTGGCGAAAATTACTGATGGGAGTCAGCTGATGACCTGAGAACACGAGCTCTTACAACTGATGACATGGGGTTCTGGAATGTAACTTCCTACTGAAGTTCAGACCAACAAATACCACTTACAGGACTTAGACAAAACAGATAATAAAAATAAGAACAATCTAGCCTACTACATCATCTAGTCCTAAAGACACTACACTAAGGATACAAGACGGGTTTTAGGATCTTCGGTTCTATAGTATTAAATCACTATGATTTTCCCCATTCCGGATAAATAGACAAGTCCTATTACATGAACTACTAAATAAAACAAAACTAAGTACCCTCTAAGTGTTGATTAAAATCAACCATCGACTCATAACCCAACAAGTTATTTAGGTAATTATTTTCCTTCTTAATTGACTATTAATTTGATAGATATGGAAACAATTATTTTATTATTTTGTTTGGTCCATAATATCAACTTATTACCTTATATTATTAGGGCTTGGATTTCTTACATATTAAGGATTCAAATAGTTTTATAAATAAGTAATAAGGGATCAAATCTCAAATACAAATTATTCTCTAAATTATCTAAACTTAGAGACAAGTGAGAGAGGCGTTCATTTCAAAGATTCCGAGAAGTTTGTCCACCCGGCTTAGCAACTAGTGCAAGGGAAATAGATCGAAAGGTATAAACTAGGAGCCGCAGATCAAATAACAAAAGTTCCAAGCTATTTTTCAAAATTTTTCACAAACATAGATCCATTACACTAAAGAATCTATTGTGACTTACCCCTTTATCTCAAAGTGAGTCATGACTTATATTTTAGTCTTTATCTAATATCCGTATTTAAGATACCAAATATCCATTAATTAATTGAGTTCACTGGTTGCACAATACAATTAATATCTACCACTCAATCTTATTAACATATCTAACATTAATCAACTTGCAACGTTTAGTGTGATGATCATTTAAATTTCTATAAAGGGATATCATCAACCCTTTAACATGATACACATGCATGATACAAATAACCAACATATGCTCAAGTAGTAGCCATCATCCAAGGATACAGGAAGACTAGCTAAGTCACTGAGGTCAGTCAGAAGAACATGCCTCACTGCCGTCCATCAATGCATTACAAGCACCAACATAGACAAGTAACCAAGAAAAAATAGTTCTTATCTATGTTGCATCTAGACCGACAACTTGTCCTAAAGTTGTCTCAACTATGTTAATTGTTTACACCTCATTAATTCAGTCAATCACTGAACTTTTTTGTGATCTACAAAACATTGCATAATCTAACTCTTATGAGATAATGAAATTATATATGCAATTATAATAATCGGATAGAAGAATTACAGCAGTTGTAAATGTAAACAATATATACAAATAAAATCATAAAGTGATTTCAGTAAACAAACCTAATACCGAGACACTGCTAATAATTAGGCGTTAAAAAATTATATTTTGTCAAAATTGTTTGCTTAAATAAATAAGTAAAACCTTGGTGTAGTGGACCCGGTAACTAATTGGACTCGGCCGATCAAAGTAGGGGATGAATGGAGAGAAGCCAAGAATTAATCCACATAAATAAGTATGTATTGGAAAAGTATGGTATCATGGAAAGTCAAGTTTACCTCATTATAATCAATAATCATCACTAAATGGGTGTCCTTACATGGCAT